>JABASC010002522.1:0-17293 GCA_019776185.1 Plutomurus gul | reverse complement strand
TTTGCTTCTTTTTCATGTTTTCCCAAGCAAAAAGAAAATATTTGCTGAAATGAATACGTAAGTTGTCGAAGGGGGGGAGGGGGTGGGTGGATAGCTACGGGAAACATTTATACAATGCGATCGAAAGCGAAGCAATAATAGTTTATTATTAAAGGCTTTAGCAGTTCACAGCTTGAGGTGCAAAGCACGAACCTTCCTGCTACCAATACTTTCAGCCAGAACGTATATTTTTTTCAATAACAGATTTCGGACACGATTTCCCAGCTATTTAAATTCGAGCTCTCTACTTAGCGTTTGTACACCGCCCATGGTAAAAACTATGTCTCTAATAATGTAACTGTTTACCGTTTCATACATTTGTGACTGTGTGTGCGTGCCATTTCCTATCTAAAAATACTAAAGCTTACATAAAAAATTCTTTCCACCGTTTTTTTTAATAGGTCGCCGTGTACTTTCCGTTTGGTGGCAAAAAATAGCAGGGCTATTTATTTGTCCGTTGACATTTCCATATCTGGACAATACATATAGATAGTCGTAGAATAATTAAAGGTATTTATCCCGTTCGAGAATTTAATCCTTAGCCAATTAGTAGCATGGGATTTATGTGTTTACCTGCTGGAATCAGTTTCCCGCATTTGGTGATGCAGTCGTAACTCTTTTTGTGTAAAAGTGGGTCTCTGTGGACGCATACACACGAACACTGAATGGTGGTGGTCAACTCTTTTTGCTCTACACAGAAATATATAGGTTAAACATTTGTTTAGTAGAAACACCGTAGGCCACTAAAAATAAGCTTTGCACAAATTCTTACACGACGACCACACGACAAAAGTAGAAATTGCACAGGGACTATATTTTATTCAGCGTCTGATGCATTGCCCCAATTTACCATTTTATCGGATTACAGATTTTCGTCTTTGCTGTATGGGTTCCTAATTTGGAACATTTCAAGCAACATTTGATTACACATTTGTATATTTGTTAATAGAACCTAAATTGTAAAATGGTCGCATTTAAAATGCCACTCTTGTTATTGTTACAATTTACACATACCACTCATTATTACGTAATGATAATAATAATACATGTATTTATGGATCAGTTGTGTATTTTTCCCACTGGTCGTAGTATGATACTCATTAGGCCTTTTCTTATTCGTTCTCGTGTAATCGCCACTGCAATTTTCGTTGATTTTTATGAGCGTAATGGCGCATTAATTCAATTGCAAGCAGAAGCTATTATATCCAATCGTATTTAGTAAGTGCGAATGTTTACAATTGCTTGTTACTCCACAAGTAGAAAAACAGAGGCTGAATGTTTCCTTTCGGTTTTTAAAACAATTAGGCCGTGTGTGCATGTTATGTTACCAAAATTGGTCTTTTGAGCGTCTCTTCTCTCGTTCAGAAAATGGCTTTCTGCCCTATTAAGATGGCAAAAAAGTCAGTGTATGTTTCAGAGAGAGAGTGAGAGTCAGTTCCCAAATGTGGTTACGTTCTATGAGCGTTGCCGTACGTGAGAGCACAGAAAGGACGTATGTTCCTAATGTAAAAGCCTCAATTTACATGCACATTGGAAAAAGACTCATAGCAGTGAATTGCACATTGAGTGGTAATGTTTCCAGCAGGAATTCATCGCATCTGTGTGTGTGTGCATGTGCGTGTGTGTGGTTTCTATGTGTTCTTATTGGTAATTCCATGCTGGAGATTAGCTGCAAAGTACAATTAAGAAAACTGTAAAAGGCTAATCGTAACTTTGTAATGGTCATTGGAGTTTTTCTCTCTCTTGGCGCTATGTACACATGTTCTGAAGTAATCACATAGTTGTTTCCTCTCGTGCAATGGTATTTAGGAGGCTTAAGTCCCCTCTCTCTCTGTGAGCAAATCCGCAGAAAGCGTATTTATGCATTTGATGAATGTGAGTGAGTGGTTTGTGCCCATTCTTTGACTTTAGATTCTTTTCCATTATCCAGGTGCTTACAAATGCCGGCGACACACCTAATGGCAACATTATGAAAGTTACACGGCGCGTGAGATTTCATCTAAAAATATCTCTTAACGAATTCAATTGCGTATACAGTAGATAACAGTAATAATCGTTGGGACTTTGTAAACGGACTTCTTGCCTCACTCCCATTGTAAAAGTATATTCCTCGTGTGTTGGTAAAAGTGCTGTAATAAGATGTACTCTTAAATTCCTTTAAAAGCCTCTTCACTGTTTCAAATGGAAATGGAGAGTTTAAGCAGATTGCCATTATTATCGTATCGTTTTCGTCTGTCGATTAAGGGACTGTGATTGCGACATCACACTGTGAAAGGATATAGGATTAAAGGATGTAGTTGAAATATCATTTGGATTTTAAAAACTGTTTTTTAAAGAGAATGATAAGATGTAGCAAAGCCAGGGGGCATCTAGAATGGAAGTATGATTGGGGAACCACAACTTTGGGAGGTGCACCACATATCTTAGCTCTTCCTTTCCTAATGCTTCGTAATTGGGGGGCACTTGCACCCTGGGCCCAAAAATACGCCGCTGAGGAGGGTTTTTATTTTTGGCACATAGAAAAAATGTTATTACTGTTATTATGAAATAGGAATATTTAATTTTGACTTTGAGTGGGAGTAGCAAGTTCCTCCGTGCCATTGTTCGACATCATGAATATACTAGTATTGCATAAATCAAGCTAATGAAAGCAGTAAGAAGTAAATAATGATAAGAATGGGTATTATTTACCATTTGTGTGTGTGTCTGTGTCGTGTGTGTGAGGTGAGGTTTGAAGCATTGGCTACATTGGGCAATGCGTTGGTGGATGGTGGTGAGATCTGTTTTGTTTGTCATTCGTTCGTGTAAAGTAGAAAGAGAAAAGAAAATAGTTTGAACGTGGTCGTAGTGTCACGGCGAGTTTCGCAGCTACAATGACGTGACAAGCTTTTTGTCAACACAAGGTGGTAATAATAGTCGTAATCGTCGGAGGTGTTTCGTCTTTTGTTCCCATTGTTACTGCAGAGTCAGCTAATGGTATGGGAGTCTATATAGTATTACTCATACGTGTGAACTCTATCTTTCAGTGCTGTATTTGTCCATCGCATCTGAATTCTTGTCTTCTGTTTTCCCCAGAATCAAGTTACACAGGTAAAAAGTATTCTACCTATGACCTAACATTTTTAATACAAGCAGCCTACATTTTTAGGGAAATATAAGCAGACTACGTTGACTTATTCAGTGGCGTAATTATAATTTCGGGGCAAGAAACCTCTCTTTATAAAAGGAAAATTTTGCACTCGGGAGCCCCTCCTGCCCTCCCCTACTTACCCCATTGTAGCGTATCATTTTTCATTGTGGATATATTTGAAATTCAATCTGTATTTATAAATGCAAGATTTTAACAAGGACCTTAGAATAATTGCAAGAGATATTTCTAAATATTCATAAATAAATATATGTCTGCTGATTCTAAGAAATTGAATCTGTGGCACTACTAATTGTTAATAGAGCAAAGTTGGGCGAGGTTGGTATGCATTGTGAATATAATTTCGTACGCTCATCTCGGCCACATTCGTCATCGTACTCCATGCAATTTCTGTTCTGCAATAAAATTCAATTTCAAGCAACCACGTACAGGGTTGTTCACATCTACAAAGTATACCCCTTCTAAACTGAATCTAATAATTGAGACAGGGAATTTAGGAAAATGTCTCTGAAGATGAGTATGTCCGATGTTTTAGTAGTCACCACTGACCAACCCCGCGGGGGAAAATTCGTGAAATGAAGCTGATGGCTCTTTGGAAGAATTACTAGATTTATTGTGGTAAATTACTTTCGCTCAGCAATAAGTGCTGAGCGAGGGGTGAGTGATAGTTCTGATAACCCTGTGGTATTTCCTTAATTTAAATAATAAGAGATCATTTGGAGTAATTCATCTGTCTGTCTAGGAATCCGTGTGCGGTGGTGAGCCTGTCCCGAGGAGAAATTTAGTGCAAATCATGTTAAGAACTTGTAATCATATTATCTACTGCTCCGTCCCCCTCAGACGAACTCTACCAAGAGACTCTTGAACAATGTGTCAAGTGTGCATTTCTTTTTCGAGTAGTAGCTCGTGCTTTTGCCCTATACCGACTTCTACAACATGGACTAAGTGGTACGTGTGCAGAAGAACATGCTGAGGAATTCCTCCCAATTATCCCAATCTCCTAAAAACATTTATCCTAATAAACTAACCACATAAAGAAAAGCGTTACGTATAAAAGTGTAATCATTTTTCCTTTCAACTTTTTTCTGACAGAACGTGTTAACACTACAGATCACAGAATCCATCTCTATTCTTTTCTATATATGCAATGATGTCAACAATTTCCAACTTTCTTTTCTTGAATACCTCTCTTCATCTCTCTCTCTCTCTCTCTCTCTCTGTGTGTGTCTGTGTGTCTGTTTCTGATACACTTGCAGCATACGTGAGACACATGATCGCAAATCGTAATAACGGTGTGCATTGCATTTATATGCTCGCATCACCAGCTGCACAGAGTAAAGTAGTATCATAATAATTACCATACTAATTATAAAGGACGTCTTCAAATACAGCACAGACACAACAATGGGCTGGTGCGATGAATTCGCTTTCTGGTAAATCATCTGACTCTGTGGCACACACACCCCACGTATAAATAGCCAATTAATTTCTGTTGAACTGCACACAAGCAAAGCGCGATGCAATAATCATGAAACATTGGAACACATAAATAAATGTATTCGGCAAACAATGGAAATCATTGTGAGAGAGTCTGTCTCGTCGTGGGTTTTTAATTGTTCAAAGGAAAACTCTTCATTATTATTGTTTCCTTGCCTCGGGCCACCAGAAATTATTTTGCGGACAAGTTTATTTTGTGCCATCGCCCCACCACCTCACAAACAACAACACACATGTAAATCAGATAGGGAAAGTCTATGCAGATCATGTTCCTCGCCGTACCATCAAACCTTATTATGCAACAGTAATGAAATTGCTACCACCAGATTTCAGATAATTGCAGATTTAATCGAGAGATGTACGATCACTAGGTGGATATATAAATCCTCAGACGGACCCATGAGTTTTTGTACAAAACGCGACCCATTGGGGTTTTTTGTTCTTGAAACAATATACAGTATCGCAGCTTGTAGGTGCCTTGTGTAAGCAGGTGTATAACATAACCCTAAAACACATAAAACCCCATGGGTTGGGTTTTTGATGCATAACCCATGGGTTTTAATTTCCCTGTTTAGCAATGTTGTGGACTGTGTTGAATTTTATTGACGGTGTGGGTGGTAATATGGCACATAGCACTCGGTTTCCATTATTCTCATCTCCGTCACAACATTCGACAACAATCGTTGTTTTTGAGGCTGTGACTCGTGTGGAAGCGACAGAACGGACAGACAATTACGATTCCATTCTTATTATCGCTGGGATTTCTCTCTGCGAGACGACGCTCGCTCACAGCAACAATTATAAGAATGGACTGAAAACATCTTTAGAAATCTCTGGTGCTGATTAGCATACGGAGACCGGCCTGGCCTAGACAGCCTTAGACTGCAACACATTCAACTCTCAGTCACTCATTCACAGAGAAGAAACAATGCAGTTTACATCGGTAACATAGGGAGGAAAGATTATTGTGTGCTGAGACACGCTTAGAGACACACACGATAAACTGAGAGTAAACTTCAAAGGATTCGAATCCAATTAATCGTTCGACGCTACTTACTGTATTGACAATACATTGTGTGGTGCTGTGCTGAATTCGAATGAAGTTTTTTTTTCATTTTCTTTTGTGTCATTTGGGAAAAATGTGGATTTTGGGTTGAGGCTACCGGCTTGACTGGTAGGGCGATTGTGTAGTATGAGTGCTGTGCACTTTATAGTGGTGGGGCAGGATATGACATCAAACATCTATTGTTTACGCAGATTTACATATTTACATTATGAAGATCAGTGCAGTACCTTAGTACAGTTAGGACAACAGTGCATGATTTCCATTGCGGAATTGTTGCACATGCACAGAGATTCCTTACTAAAGAGAATACTGACACAAATAAGAATGCATACCTATAGCTATACACGGATGCAGAGATACAGATGTCCTCATCAGTACAGCGGTGACAGTGTTGAAAAAAGTAAAATGGAAATAGAAAACTTTTCTTTTTCATCCTGTTTCATAAGTATTGTTTTTTTCGGAAATTGGATTTCCGTGGAAAAGAAAAAGAATTCGATATGCACTCGGCTCCAAATTCCAAAGTGTTTGTCCGTATGAATGAAGTTTGCGAATTCAAACGTGCAGAACCTTTCTGTACAGTAGATATGCATTGCAGAGTGTACTATTGAAATTAAGAATTCAGCAAGCGATACAAGAACAGCGTCATTGGTCGTGCGATACGGTTTTTCATGATGAATATTTGATACTCCCTCACACAACTCTATTTGCTGTTAAGTGATGGCAGGGACAGCAATGTAAATATAAAGCACTATTGACAGCTGTAAAGAAGCCTCTTTCACGCACACGATGACGGTACATGTTTATTAGTTTCTACATGCACACACAACACACAGAATGACTTGGCCACAGTTTACATACATAGAGAGTGGTGGGAAAGTGGTCGCAAAGATCAAGGCGTCTTCATTTTTTCCCTTTCATTGTTTATGTGTTGTAATGTGACTTGACTTGCACGTATCTCTCTCTCCCTCGCATGTAAATTTAAACCCTATTATGTTATTACACAAAGTATGTCGATCATCTCATTCAATTCCTTTTCTATATGGCCGTTTAAAATGGCCCATTTTAATAACAATTTATTATCAATTTTCACCTTATATATTACATTGCCCCATGGTTCTCTTTGTGTTATTTGTATAGATGTATGAATAATTAATTCACAATTTTTTGATGCATGCCGATGTATTTCTCTATTGTTCAGGATTATAGCTCGTGTGAATAAATGCAAACTTCTCAGTCAGAGTGTGTTACTGTTACAACGTAATAAGAAAAGCCGATTTGGGTTACCTGAGAGGATTAAAGATTAAATTTGTAATTTTTCAACATCTTACTACTTATTATAAGTATTACACGTAGGCGACAATCTGTGTTCTGCAATTGTGCAAAGTAGGACATTCATTTCCTAGGTAAATCGGATGACGAGCATAAGCCCTATGTGTGTTGTATTCGATCTGTTTCTTTTTATTGTTTGCTGTGGTGCTCCAAAATACACTTCACATACTCAGCGTGTACAAAAGAGCTTCGGTCTACTCTTCTCCACTTCTATTATACTAATCGCATGTAATTCAGCCTCCCTTTCGTCTTCTCTATCTTTTTCTTAACTTTTTTGTAGTTGTGAGAGAAATGCATTTATTTTTTGACTCGTTATCATTTGCCCATAAAGTAGGATCCATTTTCTTCTTTGACAAGCGTACGCATTTTCTTATGTGCTCTACTTTTTTCGTTTCTTTCTCACTACGAAAAATACAACTGACTTTTTAATATACTTGAACAGCTTTCCTGTCAATTGAAATTTGTGTTTCCCCTTTTCATGATAATGACATGGTAATAAATGGGCGTTTCAAAAATAGCACATCTCATACTACGCTTTCATATTTACTTTTTGTATGTTTATCGTTGCAACTGTGTTATTTGTGAAAGGAACAACAGAATTTATTAAATTCAGGCGTCAGATGCTTGATTAAAAATTTTCGGCAATTTTTCTAGAAATTCAGATGGACGCTTGTGTATTCCGCTTTACCTAATTCTGTCGAAGAACTGTATATCGTGTACACCTGATTACCCACATTTTTCCGTTTACAGTTTTGTTGTTGTTTTGCATAGACAGATAGGATATACAGTATGTGCCCATGTGACAGTAAGTATGTGATGCTGACAAGGATACAAGTAGGTGCGAATATGGAAACTCGTAAACTCCTCCATAAATTACTCTACATTATGGCTTCACTGTACACCTAGAGCGAAAATTACATCAACCACAAAGCACCTTCCTTCCATCCACATTACTTTTAGAACTGGCTTTAGGTTTTACATAGTTTACAAGTTTAAAGTGGTACGCAGATGTTCAAAGTAAAATTATACAGCGTGTAGCAGCAGAGATCGATGCCGCGTGATCAATTTGTCTGTAATTCTTTCTTTGTATGAATTTATATCTGAAATTTTTCGAAATCAAGTCAACATTTACAGTTTGTACTCGAATTTAAATAGGAAATACAAGAAGTTATTTTTTAAAACCGTGTGTGAATTTGTAGATTTCTTTTTCTGAGTGCAAGATGACTCATTGACCGCGGTCACAGGCTCCCGCCTGAGAAATATCCCGTCCCGTCGGCATGAACCTCTGTTGGTGCCTGCAAGTACATGTGAGGCTTTAAAGTTAACGTCCTCTCGAAGCAATTTCAATAAATCTTCGTCTTTCTACAATTGATGCTTTGCATTAGCATGAAGACAAACTCACACAGAGTACTCCTCACACATGCCTTATAAGTGCACACACTGTTTACGTATTCAGAATTCTTTAAAACCCACAAACGCCTTTAATGTTATCTGTCTGTCTTCATAATACTACCACACTACCACCCCCCCCCCCCATCCCCCCCCCCCCCCCACTCCGACGTCTCTTTCCCACTATATAGTTATAACGAGCAACAGCACATAGTTAAACAGTGTATTTGTGGCCCATGCATATTGTTTAAGGTGGCCAGGTTGAGAATTGTGCAATGCTGTACATGGAAGTATACAGAAACGTGTGTATGTAAGTGTATGTAAAGATTAGGTGGGGACTGGTACTGGTTAAAGAGTGGTGGTGCTGTGTCCCGGTGCTCTTTGTTAAAAGTGTAATAAATAAACTCGTATAGGTCGTCGTAACATGAGTAAATGATGTGGATGATGTGAGTTTGCGGTGAGGGCATTTCTCATGATCATCTTCTCCTACAAAACACAAGACACAACAGCGAGAGAGAGAGAGAGAGAGAGAGAGCAATGAATGAAGGACGACGACGGACGGTTTGAGGAAGAAGAAGAAGAACCAGATTGATTTAAGCAAAGTCTCATCATCCATTTGGGAAATGGCCAATACGAGTTTTCAACTCGTACCCCCAAAAGCAACAGTGAAACGAGACAAGAGTACAGCTATTCTACGTGCACACTAATAAGTGTGTAAAAACATCATCTGAACATCTACTCACTCTTCTAGATGCATTCTGTGTGTTGCATCCTATGCATGCCCGTTTAATGATGTGATGTGAATGAGTGAAAAGTACTTTTCTGTACCTCTATAGCACGTATTAATTGATAATATCGTATTATACGCTTTTTTATAGCATATATCTTCAAAAATGTTTGTATTTTATATAGTGAGACTTTGGGATTTTTAGAATGCATAACGATGCGCCCTTGTGTTTGTAGCTTGTTCTCTGTTGAATTGTGTAGTTTCACCTAGTAGCCTCTGTATTTATAATACAGGAATAATAATGCATGTTCTTTGCACGAGATGTGGAGTGAATTGCTGTGTGCAGCATATAAAAGACGAAAATATGAATACAAGGCTCGTAAAGATGCAGATGCGATATTTTATCGGTAAAAGAAGACACACAACTAGGAATTACGCTACAACCAACCAGTATCTTGTTGTACACAGTGGCGTAACTGTAAGTTTTGGGGGCCCTGGGCAGTGAAAGACCTGTTACGCCCCGCTGTTCTAAAAATTTGTATAAAAACCTCCCCTTGTAAGAAATTTGTAAAATTGGTGCTTGTGGGTGCCCTCGTGCCCTCCCTTATTTACGCCACTTTATGCAGGACTTTTATGTATTGTAGATGCATACACACAAGGTGAAGTTTGTCCTTTAGTAAAATAAGGTAAGGCAAATAAACAGGGTTTCGTTTCTTGCATTATTTTGTCAATTTTACCACCGACCCTGCAAAAAATGCACTAAATACAATTAAATAAATTAGCAAAATGTTTAAAACTTGATACTATTTTAATGTTTTAAGCATGAAATACATTTGGTTCGTGGTAGTTTATTTAAAAGAAGCGAAACCCTGCGAATGAAGTGTATGATCTTGAGCAGGATGACCTATAGATGGATTGTGCACTGTACTTACATTGTTAGGATCTTAGTATGGACATTTACATGGCGCTACATTTTCACGCTCCTTTTCTTATCGCCAAATTACATTCGAACATTATGTACTATGGGTGTCTTGTCTTTATAGAGGCAGTTTTCCGTCTTCTTTGTTACTATGTATCTGTAATAGATAGTGGTGGTACGTTGGTCAACTATAATGTAAACGAGTGAGTGACTTCAGAGCAGTTAGATTCTGTTTGCGGCCATCCTCACCCAAAAAACATCCACGTCCCTTGGCGATGACTTGGAATTTTCCTCTACTTACTTACAACATTCGATTATACGTGGATACATCTGTTCGTTACTTTGAAATTAAAGGAAGAGAGTCACTCACTCATTCGCACAGAGAATTCTCATCACCTCAAATGTAATGGCACGTTAAAAAAGTGGAAAAATTCACATTTTCTCTTCATTTTGAAGTTTCTACAGACGGAGGAGAGACAAATTATTCTTTTGATGCACCAGCCCTGTGTGGCCAGTGAAAAAGGCGACTTCTTTATGCTCGTCTCGGAAAATAGAAGAGAGGCCACAGATTGGAAAATGAATTTCCGCTTCATTAGAGAGAAAGAGGAGTGAATGGATGAATGAATGAATGAATGAATGAATTGTAAAGAAGAAGCACCCAATGCCATTACACGAACAACAATCGAACAAAAAGAACATCTCATCGATTGTTGTAAAATGAATTTTTGAAAGCGTTCAATTCTCGTAATTAGGAAAATTCGAAATGAAAATCTATATCATGTTCTCAGTGCTGTCTCTGTCTCTCTCTCTCTTTCTGTGTTCTTCTCGTAATGAGAGAAGAGAAACTGCTCAGTTAAGTTCACGTGGACGTTGATATTATTGATGAGCGTGGAAGGAGATATGAAGAGGCAAAACTGCCGCTGCTAAAATTCTTCTACTGGTACAGGGTTTCGGGCAATTTAATAACAATGGGATTAATTACTGTGCTCAAAAATATTTTATCACAATGGGATTAGCGCTATAAAATCGATTTGGGGGATAAAAGAATGCAAAAATTCCGCTTTAGCGCCAAATTGATTCAATTTAATGGCACAGGTAAAATTTGTGTCTGCGAAACCCTGTGGCAGTGGTGCAGTGCATCAGAAAAACTGTTTGCATATTATGAACGTATAATATTACCATGTGCATACAGAATCTGTGTGTAGATCCTCCTCGTCCACTTACGTCTAGGTACTTACTGTTCGTAATGAATTGATATCGTGCCTCTGTGGCTCACTTTGAGTATTCGTGACTTGGGCACAATTCACAGACTTAAATGAACTTTAGATGGGATAACTGCGCCGTGCGTACTTATTCTTCTAGAGAGATTGAGAGAGATGCATCTGGTTGTGAGTAATAAGTATCGATGCTGTCCACCAATCCTTCTTTGTCTAGTTGCTGTGTGCATTGTTTGCGTCAACTGTGAGTGAGTGAGTCAGGGAGTGCACATGGGTTCATCCACCAACGTGATTAACTTACAATCACAGCCACAACAACAACAACAACAACAACAACCACTCAAGAGTCAGAGCATACTAACTACATAGGAATATTTTATTATTACGTGCGCTGCCGCTGCAACCTAACAACAGGTTTTAAATTATTATCAAAATGCAATGGTGCAGACTGAGACTGTGCTAAGGAAGCTGAAGAATTAATTTCTAAACTTTGACTTTGACTAACTGGATCAAATATACGCAGCCACCAAACCACAAGTTCACAATTGCTGTGCTAGGAACATGCAGACAGTTTACTAGTCGTGCTGCTAGTGCTGTGTAAATATTTGCATCTGGTGTGCACAGCAAGTAATAGCGCCCAGTGCATTTTACTTGTGAACACTTGAAAGTGTTACACTTGCTGCTGCTGCTGCTGCTGCTTAAATAATTCACTTCCTCTTTTGTTGCGTGCAACAGATTACTCTTCTAGTAATAAGAAAATCGAGCAGACGGACTTTTTGATTGCTTCTTTGATCCCGATCCCGCCATGAATTCAGTGCAACAACAATCTGCTGGGCAAAAATAAGACTTTGAGTTCGATTCAATTATGAAATCATCTACATTTTGGTTTAGAAAATTCGAGCTCGTCCAATTTATTTCCTTGAAAACATTTTGGATAATTTTTTTGAATTTCACTTAAAATGGACCAGAAGTTGTTAGTGAATAATAATTAAAAGAAAAATTCAACATTCACAAATTATGTATGTGTTCATATTCTTTCAATTTGCATCCACCATTAAAGGGGTGGCGTTAGCTACCATTAGAAGTATTTGCATAGTAGATCACCTATACGATTCCTTCCTTGGATCGTTTCATGTGAATATGATGATGAGCATGCAAAATATTAGCAAATAATTGGTGATTGCAAAAATGAATACTAATAGCATTCGTTTATTACGCAACCGCGCAATTTGAATTTATTAGGTTGTGACAAGTATAAGGTAGTAAATAAATAATAGCGTGTAAATCGTTTCATCAATAGTTGTCAATCTTGTCAGGCTGAGAAATTTGTCGATCTCCCAGGCATAATTACTATGTGTTTATAATGGATGGATAATTGATGGCTTTACATGGAAATACAATGTTCTTTCAACTTGTGCTTCTGGTTCTTCTGCGCGTACTTTTTAATAAGTAGGTGAATTTTCTAAACTCGATTGCTCGATGGCTTGTTCCTTGTCATCTTCATAGACATTACTTTATTAATTCAAATGATATTTGTTAGTCGTACTATTTAGAACCCGATTGGCTACAATTATAAATCGACTAGATGCAAAAATCGAATTTTATTTTCGCGAAACAAAATTAATGAGAAAAGATGTTTGCTGAATAATGTCGCATAAATATTGGTTCAATTGCTTTATGTATTTCTGTATATGTCGTCCATAGAAAGAAGCGTTTGCTGGGCTCCTCCGTGCGTCCATCAATTCCTATTCAATATTATATTATTTATTAGTTGAAAGAGGCTGCATAATCGTGTGCAAGGGGCCAACGCTCTGTTTCCGACACGAACTGCAAAAAATACAAGCAGCAAATGCAAAACTTTAAATCTATGATTGTGAGTGTTAAATATATAACTACGAATAAGTACTAGCAATATTTCATAAATGGATATTTAGTGAATGGGATGTTGTCATGCATTGCACCATTTCATTCTGTTTATCTCTCATCATAAAACAATTCATAAACTGAGTCGCACACTTTTTCTATTTAAATAAAAGGATTTTTTGTACCAGTTTCTTGGTTACTGTACGGATGTGCATTCATCGTGTAAGTATCCTTTTCCACGTGTGGCATATACTAACTTTGTACTATATTGCTTGCATACAGCAGACTATGAATTTTCTCAGAATTTTGAGTGGAACAACTATGTACATCAATTCTTGGAAACTGGACATACCAGCAGTTCCAATTTTTCGCATATTCGATCTCATTTTATTCACTATCACTTTCTTTCTCATTCCAATAGATTTCCAAATAAAGTTTCTTACAAAACTGAACTGACGTTGCGGAAAACGAGAATCTGGAGGAGTGCTGCTGCGTACTTGAATTGAGGACAATACCCGCACAGATGCCAGTAACATTTTTACGAGGTCCACATAAAATGCCCTGTACACAAACCTGAGACCATTGGACAAGATAAAGGTTGATTTTTTTTCTAATTTTAAACAAATTTAGAAAAAATCATCTCACGGCTTTATAAAATAATGTACGAGATTTTAAGATTGAGACTTTAATCAGTTAATTAAGTAATTATCTATACCCATTAGATTTAACGTTCTGTAATTAACTCATTAATGTTTTCTGTAGCAGACTGAACGACTTCATCATTCAGAGTGAGATTGGCTCGTCCGTCTGTGCACCCTTAAAAGGTAAGACTTTGCCAGAACACGTATTTATTAGTAGCATATAGGAAATAAGATATCAACCACTTAAGTGCTTCTATCGCTAATATTTGTCAGAGAGAGTGAGAAGAACATTCGGCAAAAGTGCTCTTTAGCTGATACTATTTTCTACCTTAAAACAGATCTGAGTCTATCTGTGTGTTCGTAAAATATGGGATTTATGGGCTGGCTGGTTAAGTATCTGTGATTGAGACTGTGAGCGCAGTAACTACGTGTATATACATTTGCCATTTATAGGAGGAAGAATTTCCTTAGCCTTGAAGAAGAGTTTTTGTACCTGTGTGTGAGCTGCGACAGAGACTCGGTTTTTATTAGATGTGCACGCAGTACACTTCACATTTTAGTGTCAGACACAGAAAGATATTGTACGATGAGAAAGTTTAGCGAATTTACGTGAGCCCCACAGACAGCAGCTCCACTTCTACTCAAGTTTAAATAAGATGGCCAATAAAAAGCTGAATAAATCTGCTTCCCGTTGTTTTATAGGCAAGAAAGACGATTACATTACAACATTACGTGCATTCCATTGCATTCGATTCTTATGCAGAGGTGATCAAGACGGACAGGTTCCTATTTAACCAATGTTCTCTGACTCTGCTACACTTATTCACCAACTACTGCACATGAGCATCTTCCTATGTAGCTTACCCACAACACACACACACACAAGTGGCGTATCCAGGGGGAAGACCCCCCCCCCCAGAACTAAAAAAAATTCACAGAAAGGATAGGGTCTGAGCCCCAGTAAATAGTTTTTCTAGCTACGCCACTGACACACACAAACACAAGTCCTCTATGTACCTAAGAATACCCAAGATGATCTTTATATTGGTGGTGGTGCTCTTGGCTATCATTTCATGCTTTGGTAGTGTACTGCAGAGGACGAAATGACACGAACGCGTCTTCCTCTCCGTGCGAGCGAGCCCATTAAATTCATGTCAATGGACAAAGACAGTGAACTGGATTCAATGACCAACATTTAATGCAAAAGCGTAAATATTCGCTTCAGTGACTACAGATCCGGTTCTAGTCGGGGCCGCATGTCCGATTTTTCAAATTTTTATTGCCCACTCCACTAGACTTTATAAAAAGGCAGAAAATACCGTTCTCTGCTCGTCTTTGTTTACGGATGGGGAACCGAATACGAGCAAATTGACCATATAAAATGGCATTTCCTTATATAGGAATTTATTTCCTAGTTAGAATGTTGATCACCGCTGTGCTACTTCCAATTAGCCACTTATCATCCGTGCGCTATTTATAAAAGATTGTTGCTGTGAGTTATGAGTGGTGGTCGGAATGGTTCATACATTTTACATATGGACATGCATTCATGTTCACGGCTAATTAGGCTTGATTGAGAAATATCTATATAGTCGATACATTATAAATACCTGCATATATATATTATACAAAGGTACAGAGAGAGAGTACATGACATTGTGTCGTGAGATCGTTGCGTGCACGCCTTTGCATTGTTGCTGTTGTTTCGTTGTAGTTAGAAACTTGATGTTGGACTCGGTTGTCAGTTTCCTTGTAGTGTCGATGATACAGAATTGAAATCAGAGGATTCAACAAGAACAAGAACATGAAGTGAGTTTTCTGTGCAGACTGAATTTGAATGCAGATGAGATGGCGTAAAAACTATCTCACTCTCACATCGACATCTCGTCCACTTGGCTCGTTAGTCACCTTTTTATAATGTTTGTCCTCTATCGTTCGTGTTCATCGTTCACTTATTGACGGCCAGGCCACTTCTGCACCACAAACTATCCACTTATCTTCACTTTACACGGGGAGAATCTCCTCGTGGTTATCAGTTAGCACTTGCTGTGCAGTCAGTCAGTGGCGTAACCAGTCGACAGCAATTCTCTATGGTGTAAAGGGCGCGAAGGAAAGAATTTTGCAAAATTTGAAAGGAAGTTTTTACAATTTACAGAGAAATGAGACCCAAAGAGCCTGGAATTGTAGTCACGGCACTGGGCACGCATTATTTGGATTATGCGTTCATTTGTTCTATTACTTATCTTCCAAGTTTCCCATTGTGTATTTGTGGTCTTGGATTTCCTGTGTACTACTGCAATCAGTGTGCAGAATCATTTGATGCTCAGAGGTTGTCTGTGTTCGTGTACTCGAACAAGAAGGAGTCCGACATTTTTTAATAAAGTGGAGCGTGATCTACTACTCCTCTGATGCTGCTAACTCGCAGCTGATTAATAAACTAGCAAGCAGATCGTTTTGTGCTTATAGCCTCCTAATCCGGATCTGTCAATACAACATTTACCGCACACACATAAACATTTGGAATTAATTCATGCATTTCTTCATGTTGCCTGCTGCTGCTCACACTCTGCTACATATTAGTCACATTCGTCACGTGCGCCTGCACTGGCCACTTTGATGTCATATACTCGGTGGCGGGTTATTTTGACTTTTATTGTCATTCTGTGTCAGATTCTGCGTGGAAGCTCTCTTCTTTATTTACGAGTGGCTGGTTGGCTCTTACAGACAGATTGTTATAATATTCAGTCAGTTGAAAATTTGTAATTTAATATTGTGAAATTATTACGTTCAAGGATAAAGATCTACTACCAATAAGTCAATGAAAATAATAATAATATTGTTTATAGTTAATGATAAGTGTTTGTTAACTAATTTATCTTTTTAATCTCGAACGTGTCAATTATCTTGGCAGCAGGATAAATGATGATTTTGTGTGAGAGAAAAAATGTGTATAAAAAAATGATTCGGATTATGCAGGGATTATGGCGAAGTAAGTTTCATGGGATGTTGTTGTTAGTAGGAAGGAGCTTTGAGCCACAGAAGAAAGGTTTGTGCAATTGAAGGTAGACATTGTTGTCTGCAGTTGAAATTGACGTTGGACAGTTGAGAGAGAAGCCCCTTGAGCATTATCATCCATTTATGATCATATCACATCAGAGAGGCTGATCATCATTTCATGTTGATCGTGACGACTATTTTCTTGGGCTCATTCAGTTGCTAAATTAGAATTGAAGCTTTGAAGGAGAAGGAACTGTGGACGAGAGGGTATCACACTTCTAATCAGTGACTGACTGGCAGCACAGACTGCAACTCACGCGTATTTTATTACTTGTTATCTAAACGCAGCCGTCCAGTCCATGTGGTGGCTGTCTCTCTAATAACCGAGTCATAAGTCAAGTCAACCTGCACACACAATCAGTGGCGTATCCAGAAGAATATTTGGTAGGGGGGGGGGGGGG
>JABASC010002521.1:0-17295 GCA_019776185.1 Plutomurus gul | reverse complement strand
TATGTTAATGTGTATAAAAATGCAAATGTTTGTGCATAGACAAAATTCTAGACGAATTCTAACAAATTTATCTAATTGGTGTTTTATTTTATTTTCAATATTGACTAGGAAAGCACTTGGGTGAAAGTTTAGTCGAGCGAATGTAAAAATATATTAGCAATACATATTGTTCAAATTCAAAACAATTTACATGCATGTTTTAAATATTAAACATTGTAAAAATGGATTTTGGTGGTATAGGTATATAAAGTAGTTTTGGGAATATGGGAAGGATGACATTTTATGGCATTGTTAGAGGCTAAATAATATAAAGACTTTTACACCAATTTTGCCATACAAAAAATTCTGCTGGAGAACAAAATGAAATTATAGCTGCACTTTACCTTTAATTATAAAGGCACATGTATGTATCATATCTAAAATTATTCACTAATCAATCTATGAAACTGATTGCAGTTACAAATCCTAAAAAATGTCTATATTCCCACACACACTGGTGTTTGTTTAGCATGTTCCATTAAATTTTCGTGTAGCTGTAAGTTGAACTGATTGTGAGCATTAACTCTGTGCATTTTAAAAAGAAATCAACTAATTGCCTCCATAATTAATGCCTTAAAATTTTAAAAATAAATGCATTATTTTTTACGTTTGGAGACCAATTTCTCACATTACGGTAATACCTTTGTTTCCATGAATAGGGCAACTATATTTACTACTTATATTATTGCCTACTTCAATAATATTATTAGATTATGTTCGACTTTTGGCATGGCGAAATGTTTATTTCTGTTTGGATTTACTCAAATGGTGTTCTTTTTGGGTGAAATTAGTAAAGGAAATACATTTTGATGCCCACTATTTGGTTGCTTTCGCCACTAATTTTAACTGAAAGCGCCCACTTGCTTATTCTACCCACTAATGTTATTTTTTGTGCCCACTATATAATTGATTCAGTCCACCGCGTATAATTAAATCATTCCAAAATCTGTGCATATGAATCTACTGGGTACAATATTTGGAATTGGTGTTTACTCGTCTTAGTAAACTCGTCCAAACCGACTTTCGTAAACTCGTCTTCAATACGTACATACAAAACAGTCACAATAACTAAAATCATATCATATTTCGATGCCATCATACTTCGATCTGTAGTTATAACTTATAAGTACAGTGAAGTGTAAACGAATCCTCCAAGAGCTAACGTCTTAATATTTGAATGTTAAGAAGGGGAGTAACCCGGCAAGCGAAACTCACAGGTTCGATTCCTGTAGTCCATACTAAATTTGTCAATCTTTTTCTATAAAATCTGCTCACGTAGGCTTAAGAATTTGTATTTCTAGCCAACTTCTTGTTTTCTCTTGAGATTCCAGAAAACGTACTTCAAATTCGGACATTATACGATCCATGGAAGCAGAACTAACAATAGCCAGATAAAAACGCGTAAAACGATGTGCTTCTACTTATGTGGAAGAACAACGTACAGCGAATTTAACTTTCTTTGACTATTAGAAAATTACATAAAGACGAGTTTACTATCTCGAAGACGAGTTTGTAATCAGAGAAGACGAGTTTTCTATCTCGAAGACGGATTTTCCACCTCGAAGACGAGCTTGTAAACAGAGAAGACGCTTCCCCTACGATTATTTCTTAACCCGTTCATTTCTTAGCTGTGTATTGCACGAGGATTTTTCCTATAATAATAGATGAGCACGATATTTTGGATTAGCGGGAAACCACCTTTAAATCTACCAACAACTGGTGTTACGATTTAAAAATATGTTATTGTACCTCCAGAAGCCAAAACCGTTCTTACTGGACAAAAGCAAAAATGTGGAAAACCCAGAAGAGCCTAAAAAGTTTTGTTCACCCAATTATTTTTTAAATATATGTAACTGTATAACTGAAAGCACTCATGAAATGAGCCGACGGATACGGATGGAAATATCGCAACATTATCATCTGGAGAGGTCTAAAGAATGCTGCGCCAGTTAAAGTTGCGATGGTTTAGAACTCCCTGTATATACCTACTACCTACTACTCCTGGACTTGTAACGTTTACTAGAATTCATGATGATGCACACTATGCAGCACACATCATCCTACTACCCACTTCAAGCATACCTAAAGAATTTCGGGCAAAGCAGTTTGGGGCTTCCATATGTTTTCTACTTTCTTGCTGAACCTTTCAGTGGAAATTATTTCATATTTGCTTACCCGCTTGTCTCACATCGAAGATTTGTGTGGGTGACTGTATGTACCAGTCTACACGACAGATGTTTACACCTCAGCCTTCCCTCCATTTTCTACCATGCTAAAGTTTGTTCATATCTTGAAGAAATCTTTAATATTATATGCAAAATGTCATACCTTTCATATAATGAAAGGTAAAAATTGAGTCATTTATTCATATTGCATATACACTTGAAATTTTTAACTCCATTTTATTATCACACAACACTTTTGACGTAATGACAAATACTAATGTTCTTCCATTTATGTAAGGTTATGAAAATGTTCCACATAATAAATTGTATAAGGTGTTTACTAATTCCGTAACTTAATTAGAATAATATTCCGATTGGATTTATCTCCATGAAATCAAGACGGGACATTACAATGAAGATATTACACTTGGATTCGCATTGTAATTTTTCATTGTAATCCTAATCCTTAAGTATATGTACTGCATAATTGTAAATGTCTAAACTATTTCATTCTAATAACCATTTCCCGATTTCATGCAGTGTACAGAATCCGTCAAAATATCAAATTAAAAATCCAAAATCATATTACAATAAATATTAATCAATATCGAATAAACGTTTCTACAGCACAATTTAATTTTGTGTGTATTTAGCCGTTTTTAAAGAAGTCTTTAAACATTCTTACTTTGCAGACCAATATTAATTTTATAAACTTAAAAACATTCGGCATTCGAAAATGAATTAATTATTAAATATGAAAAGCTAATTTATTTAAAGTCTTTCAGTTGTAATGCTGTCACATTAGGCGGATGAGACAATAGTTATATTCCACATTCGAATTGACTAGCCCACATTTTAAAAAACTTATTAGCAATCCAAATTAATTATTACAGATAATACTCCTGATATTTAAGTAGCGTTAACGGCGTTAAGTATCAAGCTATGCAGCCACTAAAGAGGTTCACGACTGTAAAGAATTAAAACTTCGCAATCACTTCCATTTTCCCCGTTCACGACGACGTACCTTATATATGTAATAATATATTATTTCATAATGCATAGTAGTTTCTCCTGGATAGTATTTGTACAGAAAAAGGGGGCAGTGTTTCTTCAATTCGTACTCAAGTTTTGAATGTGTGTGATCAATAATATCGATTGACCTCCGATAAATAATCCAGACACTCTATATAATATGTACTATGTTATAAAGTGGTCAATTAAAAGTAGTTTAATGTAAAAAATCGTTCAGTCCGTTCAATGAATATTTGGAGAAACGTAAATAGATCTACTACTAATAAATAAATGTATTAAACGAACATACTCTCTAGATTCTATTTCATTTTTATCTGCGTGGCATACCAGTACCTTTATCGTCAGTAATATTTCCCAGGAATGTTGCTATTAATGTTATTTCATCATCTGTTAACAACTAATATACATAATTGTGCACATACTTTGAAATCATTCGAAATTAGGATCAACATAATATATAAATTAGTGAATCAGTTTTTCAAACATAATGATTGCTTCTACTACTGCGGTCCAGGGACCTGTTAATGCTTTCTGTGTCCACAATTTACACGCACCTAAAAAGATGTGTGCAACTATACTAAGCACATACATACATAATTTATTACAGCACATAATATTTGGGCAGTATGCTTTTATACTGAATGTACACGAATAGAATTTCATATTGAGAATGAGTGGCAATATATAGATTACTGGGTTCAGCCTCTTCATAAAATAGAAGATTTCCGATTATTCCGATGACTAACAATTATAACACTGTCGATGAATTCTAACTAAAACTACCTGCATGATCTCACCTATACAGCAATAATAATAATATCATCATATTACAATATAGCGGATGTAATTACATACACAAAGGAAACGCTGGCCACTATTGTATAGTATCTTATGTAGATTGCATGGCAAATGGTCGTCGCAAAAGGTCAGTATTATCTGCACAGTATTCTTGGTATGAACAATGTAGTATTTCAAAAATTACCTATATAACTACGTATATCTCCGATGTGTTTCTAATTTAGCAGAAATTCGAACTCTACATCTTCACTCGGGGGTATACATATATATTTTACGTGTAGACAGTGAGATTCAGAAGCTCGACAAATATAGAGCAATCCTATGATAATTACTACAGTCACTACTCGGCACACGTATTTGTCATTAAGCAATTAGTATGCTACTCGAATAAATTAACTAATTGATTCTGTACCATAAGCCCCCTTAAACTCGAGTCTCTATCAGCTCTACAGACTTTTGCACTCCTATAATTTAATGTGTCTCCTAGTGTTACAACATTTGAAAGAGTAATGGCAATGATTGATTTCCTTTTTTATTTTTTACAATTGAACTTGGAATAATTGAAAATATTTAATCTAGATTGATGGAGCTATGAGAGTAAAATAAATGGTCATCATTGGCAACAATAGACGAGGAATAGAATAACATTTCGGTAGAGTCGTCGTCGGAGAAAGCTCGGAAGGAGATGAAGAGGTCACTGGGGTATCTTTACGAGGTGGATCAATTGGCGGGCTCGTGCATCCCATCCAAAATGGGGCGGACAATGACGGCGTCTCGCTCTCCACTCGCATATGCTTGTCGTCAAATTTCCAAAATACTTTCCCTTTGAAGAAATATACTTTTCCATCGATCCACTTGAGAACGGCGTCTATATTGTAAGGGACTCCCTTCCACACGTACATATCACGCGGGTAGTCGAGCTCAACTCGGAAATGAAGTTCTTGCAACCTACAAAACCAACATTTTAAATGTCAAACGCCGCTTGTAACTTTCGTCAACAAGAAATGTCATTAACTGGATATAAAAATTATACAGGCTCCTCCCTTTACCTCCAGTACTGCGAGCCAGAAAATAGATACGTTTTTTGATTGTGACCCCATGTCATGACTCCATCAATTTTCTTAACATCTGGAGATATACCCATGTGAGTCAAAGTCTTGGGGTAGCCCGGCACCAGCTGCGTCCCCGCAAACCGCCAGTATTTCTGACCTACAAATACCAGTACAAATATATAAAAACACATTTCATTTCAATTCCACACTTAATTAAATACATTTCCAATAAAATACATTGTGCAACTGTTTTCAATTAAACACCCATTAGCTTTTTCAGAGATCTTATTGTACAATTTCCCATGAATATGTAATTGTAGTAAGATACATGGAGTAGGTAGGGACTCTGCTGCTTACCAATGAAGAAAACAATTTCAGTTTGCATTTTGTGCTCGTAAACTGCATCAACGTGTGTGAGATTATCAGGGAGTTGTCCCCACATCCTGGTGATGAGAGACGGGTAGTCGATCGAATTAAGAAGTTCATTATCGTGGGTGGATGCTGACGTTTTAATTCTCCAAAAGTATCGTCCTTTGAAAATAAATAATTCCTCTCGAATCAGAGAAATCGCATCATACGAAGTATCACATGTATTTGGTCGACCGGCTGGATGCGATGGTCTCCCTTTAGGAGCTGATGGCTTTGAAGTTGGATAAAACGGTTGAATTGTGTTCCCACCACCGTTTCCCGTGTTGTACGGATTGTGGGCCCACTTTTTGCCTTTGAGGGCAATTAAATCAAGTTTACTTAACATTGAAAATAACAATTTGACTGAAATAATGAACGTAGGAAAAAATTGTTGGATTTTCAGTGACAGATTTGAAAATAAAATTTAAAGACTCACCACCATAGATTCCTTGGATGCCCAGCACATCGTCACGTGACAGATTCATATTGTAATCGAAATTTTGGTACCAAGGATACATCAATGCCCCCTCCACATCCGAGTGCGACAACCCCAACGAGTGGCCAAACTCATGCGCAGCCACAGCAAACAACCTAGTCCCTGCACAGAAATAGTTAAAAACAATTAAAACGATTACTCCCCAGAATTTACCTATTTCATGCATCCATTAATTTACTAAGACTCTAATTTCGCATTAATTACTGTAATTACACAATGTACGCGTGTAGCCAACTCTAACACGACTAGTGTGTAAATGCCTACAAATATTAGAAACGCCTCACAAAATGTTGTCAGGATTATTATAAGTCTTCACCAGCACAGGATTCCGAAACAAAGGTGGATGCATTTTAGAGATTTTTGCACAACCCGTCATCATTACTATTCACGTCAGCCTTCACTTCCAAGACGACTCCATTCTAACATAATTGCTCTCTAGAAGTCGAGTTTACGAGCTACGGAAACTTATGCAATACATACAAGTGCCTACAAAGTTTAAAGTTTAAGTGGATGCATAATACAAATTTAATCTTTTAGGATAGCACTTTATTGATTTCATTACTTTAAGCCACGCTACGGTGTACTATTTAGCTATACGATTGCCTGTATATTTAATCTAGTCATAATTTTACAGGGACACAAAATACTAGCTAATAAACTTAACTCGCTCACTCACTCATTATCAAACAGGCTATGATTTTCTACCAGGAAGGCCAAGTTTCCGCTTTTCCAGATATGCTCCATGTAGTTATACTACACATCATTATTTTTACACAGTACTTATAATAATATATGTAAGAGTTGTAGTATTCCACAGAAAGAGCATAACAGGAAACTAGCAAACTTTACCGTCACAAATCCCAAGATAAAATACACAGGATATTGACGTTGATAAGTTGGTCCGAATTTGTGGAGTCTATGCAGCCCATCTAACTAATAACTGTCTTCACAAATAACATACCTACCCAACTGATGTAGACCAACAATCAGAAGCACTGACCTTTTACTAAATGCTGAAACTGATATGGCTATTGTCTACCATCTAGTAGCCAGTACACAGCTCCGAGGAGATATGCTGGTGACTGGCCACTTCTAATTCTATTTATCAGGCATAATGCAGACACAACGAACCACTGTGCTAGAATGTCAGAAGGATAAAATGGGTTCGTCCATCAATTATGTGCACCAATTCTATAGTACACATACATAACATGTCTGATTATTATTTTCATGCATATATATTTGTGGGATACTGTTTTACAATATTTTCAACGAATTCCCTCTTTGAACGTTTTTCTATAAATATATTCTGAACCACACATTGAGTTAGTGTGCCTGCCACTTGAGTGACAGGGCAATTTGGTTAATACGCTTTGAAAACAATGAAAACCTTTGTTTTTCAAAAGGGTACAACAACATACATACAAATAGAAACAACTGACCTTCTCTTTGCGTCGCTCTCCCGTCAACAATCCAGATCTCATCATCATCAAAGTGGGCATCTCCTCCTTGACCAGAACCAGGGAAGAATGCGTGGGCTAAAATCGAACCCTTCCCATCGAACGGGTAACCGTCGTCGTGGTAGCCCCTATAACATTATGATAATTAATAAGTCTCCAAGAATTCAGGCATGTTAACGAAAAATTTTGATTCTTTACTGTTCGGAAAAATTGAATATATTGTAGGGAAATAAATGCATCTTATAGTGTTTATTGATAATTTACGAAAATTAAACAGTTTAACTTTGAATATTTTGTGGAAAATAGTTTGGTAACAAGATACACGGGCTAAACTTGTTTATAGATAACATTTCTCGATAATCCTAACTAAGCTTGTATTCAGCAACAGTAGAATCAATTTGTGAATACACAGTTTCGTCACACAGCAGAAGACCCTTAACATTTGGGGCAAATGTTGCTTCTACTGCCATAATAATGAACTGTCTAATTTACTTAGGATAAAAGACTCAATTACACTCACGGATCATCGACTAGTGCTAGTCTATATAGTCGATACAATGAATAGGCTAGACTGAAATCCAATTCCTACGATGAGCGGGGCGTTTTGAATACACATAAAATTTACATATTACATAATTGCAAAAAATGACTTACGGCAATAGCGTTCGTTAAAATAGGCGCATACACAATATAGCACCGTATATTACAACTACATGATAGTTTTTTAGCCAGTAATATGCGCAAGTGTCTTTATAAGTGCTCCATGTCAACCGAAATGTAGATGAAGAATTTTAAGAGCTCACTGGAAGAAAAAATTCATTGGCTGTGCTTCAAGTTGGGAAAGCTCCCTATATGCCAATATACGTATACACATATAGGAACACACAATTCTAAACGTAGGTTATATGGAGACCTTTTTCTGTTGCTGGAAGCTGGAGCATCCCTAACACTTCTCCTTATCAAGTTTCTCGCTCTCTATTATCAGCCACAAAGCATTCATGTTTACACTGTGGATGCTGTGAATGCAATAATTCTGTCCCTCTCGTTGTGTCTGTGTGTGTGTGTGTGTGTGTGTGTGAGTCTGTCTGTCTGTCACAGACAATGTGAATGTGTATAGCGAGAGGGAAGAAAACATTTGAACAATGCAATTGACACGCAATATTCAAGTTGACTGTGAAGTCAAAGAGAGCAATATGCTTACTTGGAGAAGATGATACGAATATCTGCCTCGTCAGCTCGGTCATCATCGAGTCGATGGAATCGGAGCGGAGTAGAAGACGACCAGACCTTAAAGGCTGCATCCAGCTCTCGGATAATATCGTCCTTCGAATGTGCAGGTGTTCGTCGCTTCAGACTAAACACAGAAAAGACGAACAATTATACTTCAGCTCTATATTTTACTCATTCACGTACAAAAATCCGCCTCCACCATTCTCTCACTTCATTCACAAACACTGCCACCATCTCTCTCCATTCTTCAGTCCATCTTTCTATTATTTATTACAATGGTGATCAATACGAGAAAGAGTCGTACAATGCATTTCATTCCAGCAGTCAACAATATGTGAAGACATTCCGAAGGCGGAGCGATCCACACAATATCATTTAATAAGTAAATATCTCTGAACTAAATTACATTAGTACACGTATTAAATAACCCTTTCTCTTGATATTCTCTGTACGACTTGTATCAATTTTTTGCCGCTCTTGTCATATATTTATTTATATAGAAGACTATATCGTTTTCAACCATGTCCTGTCTACAAAGTGATGTGCACATATGCAATTGCAATTCTGCAGTCTCTTCCTTCCACAAGACCCAAGTGTGACGTGACACACACACACATCAATAAAAAACTATTACGGGAAGCTATAATGTTAGTCTCGTCTGCTGCGTACCCTTAGATTTTAGTAGTTGGCTAGCAGGTTGCAGTCTGCTTTCTTCTCTGTCTCTCTGTCTATCTCTCCATCTGACTATGTACGTACTAGTGAGTGGAATGCTGTAAGAAACACCATACACAGCTTCTTTGTGCAAACACACATTAACACTGCAACTCCCTCTCCACCAGCCATAAAATCTGACAAAGTGCAAATCAAAAAATCATGCAAACACAAAATCATAATAATGATAATGGATGGAGAATTGAAACTCTGGCACATTCCACTATTTCCATATTTATAACTCGGTCGCAAAATATTTATTAGATGAGCCAACTCAAAACATTGTTACACATATTATTCTGCTGGTTATGAAAAAACCAACGAATAACAAAAATAATACGCTGAAGCATTCAACTATTATTGTTCACTAATTCTTGAGTCCCAATACATTTTCTACAATGGTTGTTGTGTACAAAGACACAGAGAGAGTCGACACTTGTCAACAGGGATACTTTTTACTATGCTTTCAGAGGGAACGTCTTATGATCGTCTCTGCATCTAGTCGTAATGGTAGAAGAACAGAATAGAAGTAGTCTATGACTAATAAAAGGATGAGCGTTTATGTCTTAACGAACTTAAACACTAACTCACACACACACACACATAAGTAATGCAAGTATTCATGCATGATAAACATAAGATTGTCTTGGAGTTTTTCTCTCTTGGAACATGATACATGGGATAACAGTCAGAGATGAATGTAATAATGCTCATTAGTGTTGATATCGCACACTGAACTGATGTGGCCACATATTACACTGGTTACTACAACATCCTGGAATCTCTCTCTCTCTCTCGAGTCTCGAGCAATATGCAGGGTACACACATACAACAGTTACAAGTAGATCAACGACAGACAGAAATCGCTACAGTATGATGTTACCTCAGAAATATGTTTTGGATAATGTATTAGAGAAAGAGATGAGCTTGTCTGCTCAAAAGTACTTGCATAGACAGTGGAACAGTGCAATGTGTATATGCCTATAAATATGGAACAAATATTATCTAGCGCATTTATAATTCTTGCATATAGTAAGTACTGTATCAAAGATAGAGAGTGAGGGACTAGTACAATCATGTGCAATTCCAACTATGCCTTGCTAATGCATCTTCTATATTCCACTTAGTTAGTCACTCAACACTCTCTCGTCTAAACAGAATGATAGACTTGATGGAAGAAGATTCATAAATTACGTTTTGTATAATCGTGTGTGTAAGTATTTGCTTAAAACTGTGGATGAACAGAGACTGAGGCTGGCTGGAGAGACTCAGCTTGTGTGTGTCTCTCTCTCTCTCTCTCTGTGTGTGTGGTGTGTGTTCGAGTGAGATATTTTACGGCTCGCTCGTTCATTCTGAGAAGCATTTGATGGCTCTAATATGAAGATGGTGATGAGGACTGGGACCATGAAATCCTTCTGTTTTTACAATCTACGATACACGACTGGAAAGACTGTCTTTCACTTTGCTTAAAATAGTTGTTGTTTGGCGTGCTGGGTTCAGGGCTAAGCTCGACTCACTCAAACTAAAATCCAAGCCCTTCTCTCTCGCATCTCTCTCTCTCTCTCCCTCTTCTTCTGCTTGAATCAACTTTATATTATATTTCATATTTTCTCACACTTTTTGCCGTCCTGTCGTTCCCATCTTAAAACATTCATTCTCTCTCGAAGCCAAGCGACCTAAAGAGCATCCACACATATTAAACACTGGAGATGGATGGGACTTTTTAATAACCAAATAGGGACATCAACCAACCAACCGTCACACTCAACTCAACGCTTCTTCTTTTCTTACAAGAAGCAATGAGCGAACCAGAGCAGAGCGCTTCTTTTCTCCATTCCACCACAGATTCCTCTCGTCGTCTCGCATCTGATAGATGTGAAGAAGTCCTTATGCGTGCAATTACAATGCAGATATACGGCAGACAGAGAAAGAGAGAGAGAGAGAGACAAGCAATCCAACATATTAGACACTATACTACTGGATAAAGTACTAACTCTTAAGCCTGTCCGACTCAAACACCACCATAGATCATTGCGTACTCAAGACGGAGGAGCAGACCTTAATATTTCAGACACTCGCGTTCACAACGAGTATCACAGGGGAAATAGAATATGACAAGTCCCTTCTTCGTCTTCTTCTTCTGTACTACAGGTCCTACTGCTCACCACACACTAACACGTCTACCACTACCAGACACATCCACCAACGGAACAACACTAATTCCTAATACCTCCTATAACACCTATATATTTATGTATACGTAGTTATACAACTAAGTATATAAATACACCTACTCTTATCTCAAACGAATACTATTCTCATTGTCAGTCAATCCGATATATTTTCCAAATTGACTCACGTTCAGAATGCTTTTAAATTCCCATTTCTATGCAGCCAGGTCAAACATTATTTATAGAGGCGGTCACCAGTGTCCAGCGCTCAAAGCTTTGCCCGGTGAGATAGGGATGGTGGGAAAAGGCAGCAATGGCATACGTACTAACGTAAATATTAAGGTCTTATCTTGAACACACTCACGCAAGACACAAAATATAAGAATGAGAAGAATAGAGACACGAAATTCATTAGGCATAATGTTCAGTGTGTGGTTCTGTTGTGGCATTGATTTTTCGTGATATTCTCGTCGCAAATCTTCACTAAATGCGTTAGTTGAATGAAAGGCTCTTGGATGACTCACTCAAGGAGGTTGTGACGACTGCAAGAAACCATCACCACCAAGTTGAGTGAGTCGCCACAGAGCTTTCTGTCCCCGTCCTCTTCGATGCATCAGGGTTTTGTTGCTGAGTGACCCACTGTGAAGATCCAGGGAGAGACTATGAATGACCCGTGTCACACACACACTCTGGGACAATGTGTCTGTGTGTGCGCCACTGCACAATAAACTTTTCATCCACTTTCTAACGGGACTCACGTACATTCGTAGACATACGGCAAAGCAATGAATAAATAATTTTATTCTTTAATACATTCTACGAAGCAGATCAAAGGGTTTCAAACTTGAATTTAATTATAACGCATGTGTATATATTTAGAGAGTAAGAACAGTGAGTGAAATACTTATTGCAACTACATACAGTTTACTGTAAGTGCGGCCGTAATAATAAATGATCTTTGAGACTAGTAGTATATGTATGCTGTTAAATGAAAGTATGTGTATTCCTTCCTTCTGTGTACGTACCCACTATACAAATTGTGGGACAGTTTGTGTGGATAGATAATAAATATATGGAGGACAAGGTCTTTTGTCTAGTAAATGAGTTCCCTGAAGAAGAAGCTTGAAGTGCACAGCAAACCACTTTTATTTGTACATGTGTGCAACATTTCGGAAAAAAAACTAAACTTGGGCCAAGGAATATTAAAAATAAATATTTTCATATGCAAAATGAATGGAGACGGAAAGGGAGACTTTTGTTTAAGTAGAGGCAGATTTGCAGATGGGTTAACTGTAAGAGTCCGTAGTTGCTTCCTATAGTTATGCCTGCGGCACAACAATCTATATTTAATGCACTGGGCTATAAGTCTAAACAGTACATCGTACTTTATAAAGAAACTCAACGTTAGAGGTCAGCGACTAAGTAATAAAAATTCACTCTAACCCTTTCTTTCACTTTGAATCCACCATATCTGCGGTCGTACATATGGTTATTGCATGTTGCAATGAGAGATAACAATGGCCGACCAACTTTTATACTAGAATTCCCTCTAATAGATTCTAGTGAGTACAGAAAAGACGACAGAATGGCGAGATTAAAAAATCTCTTGATGGCTACACGTGAGAGGTTGCAAAATATTTAGAGATAGCTGCAGGAGATTCTATTAACCTGCATTATTGTGTTTATATGTGTGTGTGCACGTATGGGAAAACGGCTTGGCTGGTGTGTTTATGCAATCTCGGTAGGTAGACTAGTCCTGCAATATCACACTTTGTGTCTCTAATAAATGCAAAGTAAGGATCGGAAATTCGTCAAATCTGCTAGAATGAGACTGTTTAAAAACAGAGAGCAGGGCAGGGCACATGGAAGCAGCCTATTCACACAGTGCGTTGGTTTTAAGAGAAGATACATGCACGACTGGTTACATGGACTTAAATACATTTTGTACGTAGGAAATCGTCCAGGTGCTTATGTGAACGTATCAACTCGTCGATTACTAGACTTTCTCTACATGCGACGAAATTTGACAGTGAAAAGCACCGGCAGTAAAACAGTTAATCCCTGAAACTGTCTAACCACTTAATGACTTTGAATTTAGCGAAAAAAAACTGGTCATCTTTAACTCTTTAGAATTCGTGTATTTCTATTCGTGTAACAATTTTTAAACAAGTCAAGGAAAAAAATTCTCGTTTTTGTAGGAAAAGTAGAAGATTTTTTGCTAAAGCTATAATCGAGGTACTAAATAAATACTAAATGTATATCTGTCAGTTCTTTTATTCCTGAATAGTAGTTGGGCAATAAAAATCAGTACTACTTGGCTGGGAATAGGGAGAGCAAATAGGGTGTCACATGTGCAACGATTATATGTGTGAATCTAAAGCCAGTATTTGTGTAAAATGTGCCAGTGGTGTGAAGTGTTCGCTAAACGGTTTGTAAGTCAAGCAGTGCGCTCTTAGGAAGTGCCTGGAGAAGAACTGCGGAAGAACTGATGTGACGACTGCGTGAGCCTGCCGTATATATGTCCAAGTATGAAGACACTTTTACTTCTGTGGCAGCAGACTCTGCTCTAGTCTACCAATCTCTGCTTATGTAGTAAGACGTTTCTTCTCTCTGAGACTGTAACGTTGCAAAAACTAATCTGATAAGAATCGCAGACAACGGGTAGCTTTTTTCTCGGCGAGCTCGAGCTCTCTGTGTGTCTCTGTGTCTCTCTGGCCAGAGTGGGATTTATAGTCACCAAGGAAAACAAGAGACGACAGCTAGCCACTAATTGTTCATGAATAGTAATCAAATGAGTAAGATCGGAGGAAAAGCTCTTTATGCAAAAACTGTTGCTGGAAATGCTGGAACTGACAAACTTAATTACAATGAAGACGGGCGCGCGAGAGAGACAGACAGAGAATTGAGTTTAATTGAAAAGGAAAAAGATTCCCTCCATGTAAATATAATGTAAAGTATTACTACATGTGCACTTATATTTATGGACAGCCTGAGAATGACAGCCTGAGAATAAAATGGTATAAATTTATATGTGTCTATTCTGATGATAATATAATTAGAATAAAATATTAGGGCTTACAATTAGAAAAATAAAAGAAGAGCAGAAAAATCAGAAAATGGAGACTAACTTCAAGAGACAATGGCTCTTGTGTCCTACTATTCATGTAGGAATGATGGTGGATGGTGAGACGAGGGACGATAGCTGTTGGCGAGATGAGAAGCAGAAGAAGAGACATGACGATCGAGTGAGCAGACAAGGAACACGACTGAACTGATTCTATTGTAGAGCTGGAGGAGACGGACGGAGGAGCAGAGAGCTCTGATCCAACTGTGACAAGAGTTAATCTTTGACTGAGCGCTCAGCTTGGGTCAGTCACTGCCTAAATGGGCTCTGCTTGAAATTTAACCCTGCTCGGCTTTCTCAAGTTCTGCTAAACACACACAGACACACAGAGTCGGGGATAGCCAAGCCAAGCGTCTAGTAGGATGTTAGTGCACCGAGTGAGTGCCTATCTTTGCTCTGTCAGAGAAATGTGCAGTGGTGGCAACGGATACAACAAACTGAAACTCCCATTCTGCAACATTTAGAAGAAGAAGAAGAATAAGTGAAGCCATCGCTTCTGATTCAGAGGAGACTCCACTTCAACGTTAACGGACTATACACACTCCACTATACGTGATATACATAATGTCACACAGTCGATCGTTATGTTCGTATTGTTGCATCTGTAAAACATGAGTTATCACCGGACGAGATTATACAGAGCTTCATAATGTCACGAATTTATCCTCCAATAGATTCTACAATATTTTCCAGTCCTGCCACGCTCGAATATGAAATTAAATGAGCTCTCTGCTCTGCACTAAAAGTATATTGTGTGTACAGGCTGAGCCGTACGACTTTCATGCTCATTTTTCTGGAATTTAACTGTGTGCAGCTATTGTACGTGTTTCAGCCACCACTACTCTGCCTTACTGCAAGACATGTACACTTGTAGAGAGAAAGGGTAGAAATGGGAGGCAAACCTTGCACCGACACCAATAATAATGTGGGCGGTTATCCACCTTTCTCGCATCCGCATACGATCTATTGTAACTACAACGACTAATACTTATGTATGCATCTTAAAAATCAGGCAAACTTCTAATTAATTCTTTATCACTGTTTGCCGGTTCCAAGGGGATACAATTTCAAGTCTGTGTATTTATCGTAATTATTGTCCTGTCAAAGAAGAGAACAACTTTCTCCGAAATTAGAGACTGCTGATGAGATGTGAATGGTCTCGAGGGTGGAATTTTGGAAATTTTTCGCCGATTCCTTATGTGAAGAGATGGAAATTCTTTCAATAGTCATCAGCATTTGCTCTACCTTGTAATAATGCGGGAAATGATAAGGGAAATATTCATAGGTACTATATAGGCTCACTGATTTTTTGACAAGATGTGTGTATACAAGTGATAATGATAATTTCATGAAGCACAAATAGAGTGTGGAATACGTGTGGCCTGAAAGATGCGAGGAAGATCCGAAGACAGCATGACGTTACGTTGAGCTGCTTAAGAGATAAATTCATGTACAGGATTAGCCTTACTCATCCCAAGTACTACCGAGTTGAATGTAAATATTACTTGCTGTCGTGTGGACCTCATGCAATCACTTTAAGTTTATTTGTTCGAAGAGAGTCTTCATTTTGATTCGTAAATCTCTTATACTCGTATACGAGATTTACAAATTTACAAGAACCATTATTTCACTTCAGGCAATTTAGTAGTGTGTTGGCCTTACAAGGACACTAAATTAGAACTTATTTAAGGCATTTTAATGAATTCCTGCGAAGGTCTTCTAAACGTATTACGGTGTATAGTCCCACAGTAATTAATTAATACAGCAGAAGTTTAGAGTGCTAAGTTACTGCTCATTCATATTAATATTGTTCCAGTCAGTTTACTAGCGTTAGCTCATGTAAAAGTGATAATTTCGTATATCCAAGTAATTTCAGACTTAAGAGGGAGAATTCAGGTGAATTGAATAATTAGCTACCTACACGAATAGTAAATACACAACGAACAGAGAGTTTCTGCATAATGAGTTTTCATAATGAGATCCCCAGACTAGATTCCTGACCAGATCACCACTAATAAAAAATGTGATAAATATATTATGCCATTTTACATTTCTGCAGCGATTTTGATTGAAATGTAGTCAAGATGGCCAATTCTACTTGAATCTTCAGAAAATAAGCATTATCATATTTCCATTAGGAAAGTTTCCACTGTACGCCCTACTTAATGATAGCATACGCCCCTGAAATCCATTCCTAAAATATCACATTTCAATTTGCTCCTCACCATATCGCGTTTCCACAAAATACGACTCGGCCACTTTTACTGCATTCACACAGAAATGGCTACACCTACCAATACACATACATATGTGCGTGTGTGTGTCCACAAATATTCAATGCACTTATGTATTTTCTCACAAAAATACGTTCACTAACATCTGCATACGATATAGAATGGTCAATGAGCACAAAAGTCCGACTCATTGTCAGTCCAACAACAACATAATATATTACCCCGTGTATATCGCTAGGTCAATAATACTGAACAACACCGACAGGAATACGATTTAGTCAGTGTTTCGGATGGTTTAAACCATCCGGTCAAAACCACCGGTTTAAATCAATTTCAACCGGTTTTAACCGGTTAAAACCATTAAATCACCCGGTT
>JABASC010002520.1:0-17299 GCA_019776185.1 Plutomurus gul | reverse complement strand
ACATTTAGCGAGTAATAACGTGAGTGCATTGGAATTAGTAGTGCGATATAAGAAGCTTGTCATACAAATTCTTTACATTATTTATTTGTATAATTTAAGCATACTATGTATGTTATTACAAACTCAGTAAATACCGTTCTTAAACATCGTATGTATGTATACGGGACTGGAAAGGAACAACCAAAAGTATATACCTACACGTACATTCCTAAAATTACATGTGTATACATGTACAGCTCTACACCGAAAGTTGTCATTGAGCAGGATTTATCTTCTAATGAAAATCACGAATTTTAAAAATTCTCATAGCTTGCTTTCACAAATTAATTGCTATTGTTATTAATTAAAATTCATTGTTTTGTTGTTGCAGTGTCTTCCCAAGCCGTGACGTACATCGGGTGAATGGTGAACTCCGAAGAAGAATTCGGAGAAATTTGTTGCAAATGAACGCACATGTTGTTGTATCAACAGCGAAAATGCTGTCGCTTCGTGACGATTCTAATACAATTACAGTACCACCAACCACCGGTCAAATAAAATTGGAGCCTGGGATAGGAGACGGAAGGTCCATGCATAATAATGTGTCCAAGCAGTACACGATAACCAGTCATGTTGTAAACACTGCGGAAAATACTTCCAGGGTAGCAAATTTCAAGATTATTAATCCTACGACGAACAATGTTACTCCGATCCCTCAGTATCAAATTGTGCCCAAGTACCAGTTGGTTCAAATGAGGAATGGGGGTGAGTCAGGTGTAACCGATGGAAATAATTCCCCAAAGTTTATTGTGGTCCAGAGTGCAGGAGCTAAAGAAGGTACACCAACAAATTCGGAAATACCTTCTTCTACTACTACTACCCGAATAATTAATATACCTACTGGAGGAACGATGCAGTGGAACGGAAAAAATATGATTGTAGCTAATCAATTAAATACAATAGTGACCACATCGCCTCCAAATACTATTCCTTTACAAACCACGGTTGCCGAACATACAAACTCAAATCAGGCATCGTTTTCGTATAATTCTTCAAAAAATAGGAGAAAAACTAATCCGATGACTGGTGTGACCTGTTCTGAGCCTGAGCCCATCATTCAGCAAAGTATAATTTTTAGTCCTGCACCCTACATCAAGAGGTATATTTATCTTATCCTGACAATAATTTTGCTTCTGAATTTCAACATATACCCATTACGTAATATGAATCTGTTTGATTATTGAAATTGATAATGTTTTGTGCCTTGTTTTAGTGAAGAGATGAGCTCAGATTTGGATTCCAATGTTCACCTACCGAGACTGAACACAACGTACAACTATGAAGTTGACTCATTGGAAAACCAGGAATCAAGAAAAAGAACATTTGAGTCAGCCTTCCCCATTCCTAAAATTGAACCCGGAATTGTACAGACTAACTTTAACCCCTTTCCTATATTAAAACCAATGAAAAATATTGAATTTGCTGATAAATTGAAGGAAATTCAATGTAAAATGATAACAGGTATTTAATATGGCTATTTACAACATTTAGAAAAGTGAATTGACAACATAATATGTATCTGTTTTCTACTGTTACTTGAATCTTTATAAATGAATGATTGTTAAAAACATTCAACAACCCCTACAGGAGCAATTCAACTGCAAGAACTCTTGGAAAAGCAAAAGGATGAGAATGTTGTGAGTCATGCACTATTCCTACTTGAACTGAAGGGAGAGTTGGAACCTCATTTGGGCCTACTCGACAAGGCCTTAGAGGCAATTATTAAAGTCGCTCCAAAGGTTGATGTGAGTGCATTCTTCTCCATGCATACAAATTCGTACAAATATCCTGTGCAATTATAAAAAAAACAATTTTTATCTTTGATGTTTTTAGTATGTTGAAATCGGTCCTCAAGATAACAGGTATTTTGTCAAGAAAGAAAATTGGCACAAAGCAGCAACTAAAGAAACTCTCAAAGATGCTGCCGTCTCTCTGTTTGAATGTGACTTGTTCATTCCAAAGAAGGAGAAACTTTCTTCAACCGTTGGTTTGTTTCATTTTAATGAAAACCATTTTGATGATACATTCCGCCATTTTTGGGCAGAATGATGTATGAAAAATTTCTAAATGTTTCTCTAATGTATTCGTAGGGAGACGCAGTACATTCGTTGTAAATGGGCTTAGTCTGAAACCATTAAATCCTTCGAAATTGAATGCTATATTTAGTAAGAACCTTACTATCCAGAATGCACAGCATTAAATAATTACAATTGCAGATAGTTATTGATTATATTATTATCTTTTTTTCAGATGTGTTGGCTTCAAACAGATTACCCAACGTTAAAAGACTAGAAGCGGATGTTATATCTAATCCAGGTTTTCTTTCTCAAAATGAACAGAAAATAGTAAAAGAAGCCTTAGCGCAATACCTCAATCAATATCGACAAAGAGAAAAGAAGCTACTTCAAACTCAAAAGGACGAATTTGATGCCCAGGTTCCTGACATAAAAGTTGGCAATCCTGGTTGCAACAATATTAGAATTGTCAATTTTGAAAAATTACAGCAGCAGTAGTACCTGAAAAAGCTTGAGAGAATACTTAAACATGAGCTAAAAATTAATGTATACTAAAAGACGAGGAACAGGGGGCAAAGAGCATGTACTTGTGTACCTATATATTATATACGTGTAATACAAGTTAGATATTTTGAAACCATATTGAATAATGAGTAATTGGTCTGTGCCGCCTTTTGAAAGTGAATACATGTTTTCGCTTATTTTTATGGGATCAAGGTTATACATATGGTTTACCTATTCATATAAAGGGGTTTGTCTACAATTGACTGTAAACAACTAGTTTGTCATACTATATAGGTAGCATGTATTTTGTATAGAACACACAACAAATGAGCATTTCTTGTGATAAATATTCAAGAATTGAATAAGAATGTATTAACCACCTTACCAATTTAAGGTAAAATAACTGCAGCGACTGTTTTTGAATGGCAAAGTTTTGAATTATTTACGTTAGGTGAAGATTGAATGAGGAAACCAAGTATTTTAACTAAACAATCATACATACACGGTAGTTTATTATATTTTAATTCTAATGTTATTTCCACCGTTATGCGGCACACACGGCTGTTCTTTTCAGTCGCATTCTGTCTAATCATAAAATTGCACAACACCACGGCAAAATGGTTTTGATGTAGCTAACGTAGCTCTGTATTATTCAGATGTAGTTGGGTAAGGAGCGCTACAGAGGCGTAGTCAGGGGATTCTTTGTTTTGTTTGAAATCGTGGGAATACAAAAACATTAATAGAAGCGAATGCTCTCAACTCATGGACCAACAAATACAAAAAAATGTCTTAATTTTGCGTTTGAAACGTGCTTTTCCAAAAATTGAGTTATTGCTTGTATTTAATTGTGTTTACTGAAATTATTTCCCTAATTTCATACAAAATATTCTGAAAAACACACTAGATATGAATATTCAATGAAAACATACCCCGAAATGAAAATCCTGGCTACACGCATATGTAACATGTAACACTAATAGCACAAAGTAAGTGGGTAGTGTAGTAGAGTGGAGAGAGATTCACTAAAGACTTTAAAGAGTGTAGGTACATACATTCAGTTTTTACAGCAATGTCCAATCTGCTTCCAATATATCAGTTCAATTTGATGCACTCATGAAATCATTAACTCTAGATGATGCAGACTAATATCCACTTGAATCAGTGTATTTATTGTAGCGCTCATATGTAAATACCTTTCACTTGCAGCAGTTCTATTCTAAAGCATTAGACTGAAAAGGAAACATGCGTTTTAATTGAAAATAACGTTGAATTGGACAAGATTATAAACAATGTCGGTGGTTTTCCGGTGAACACATTTGTTTGAAAATGTACACGGTTTCGATTTGAATGTTTAGAATATCTAATTTATCAGGCACAATATGGTGAGCTTGTGCTGTATGTGGTACTATAGTTTTTATGAAGAAACATAAACTAAAGTACCTATTTACAAATACATTATGTGTGCACTTTCTTAATCTTAGGTTTAAGTTGCGCAGCGAGTTTTCGTAGTTGCAAAAATAATTCTTGTCAATTTTTTCAACTAAATAAGAAATGCTGATTCCTACATTTGCATTAAAGTAATCACGTTTTACCTAGGCCTGATTCAACTTAATTTCGATGTACTACACGCCATAGAATTATACTATTTCACAGAGATTATGCCAACCATCAAGGTTTGTGGCCGTTGCCGCTTGTTTTCTTAAAACAGTATAATGTGTGTATGCTACAAATAAGGTGTCCGTTTACAAACTTTGCAGTGATCCCTTGAATGTTTTTCTGAGAAAAAAATCTGCATTTTTCATGAAATGTAACAAATCGAAAACTATATTTTTCTGAGATGTTAAAGAGTAAAAGCCTCAAATGTCCCTAAAATGCACCTACCTACATACCTTCCGCAACAAACATAACACAAAATGATACGAATGTAAAATCTATATATTTATAGAATTTGTGTTTATCCAAAAAAGATGAATAAAAAAAATCTTTTGCATTTGTTAAAATATAATTTATTTTAATTTGTAGATTCAATCGATTATGGCTCATTGCAATCGTGTGCTCTGATAACAATGTTAGCTTTTAATTCCAATGGTGAATTAGAATAGTGACATTTTTTAAATACATGTTTTGCTTGAACTTACCAATTCATAGTTTAACCTAACAGTATTAAGTTACATACATATCTTTCGGAAATTTCTCATTGTTGTAATACCTAACTATATAGTACAAGTAGTAGAACGTATAGTGTGTACATCAAGCATAACTACTATTAATGCGTAATAAACTAATTAGCAAGTAAAAATTATCAAAACGAAATGTAGTAATGTGTGCATCATTGCATTAATTAAGTAGTTAAGTAGTAATCCGGATGAATTAAGTATTTATTTTTGTCCACATAATTGGTGAAATTGACTGCTTCTGTATTTATTATACAAGGATATAAACTATTGATTCATAGAATAGATAGAATGTTGGATGAACCTCCATGCAGGATTCAATAGTTCAGCCACCCAAACTTGTGGACGCTTAGAAACTTTGTCAAATCGTGGACTCCAGTGTACTATAACTCAACACGAAGGAATATCTGATAAAACGTGCTTGTAGCCGGTCACAAACGTTGCTTTCGATTTTCTTTAGCTACTGCAGGAAACTCAATAACTAATATCCTTGCCGGCTTTACATGTTGAAGGAAGAGTTCAGAGTTTCTCTGTATACGCAATGTTAGTAAGGTCAATGCACAAGTCGCTACAACATTCGTTATAGACAACAATCTTATCGTATTCGTTCTTTACAATACTGTACGGCTAGAGTACCCCTATCGTGGAGTCTACAGTGTAGACGTTAACACGCTTACCTTTAAAATAATACTAGGATTTTTTATAATATTAGAATACTATTGGTTTCAAAACCATGATGTTCTTCCATGTCAATGAAAGAAAAAAGTCAAAGTGAGAGTCACACTTTTTTTAATGTACTCTGTTTATCTTATTGACCCTACCCGAAGTAATTTTATGAAATGCAACAGAATGCTTCTTTCTCATAGACAACCAGATAGGAGATTACTTAATGCGTAGGAACGCCCTCACAACTTTGGCAGTAAACTGACAAAGAGCACAAATTCCACCACAAATGTTTTGAATATCACCAAAGAAAGAAATTATGAAAAGAAATATTAAACCGATGTTCTTTCTGCAGAAATGCTGTTATAGTAGTCAGTAGAAAGCATACAATACAACCTTTTGATTATATGTATGTATAATTAGAGTGCAGATACCTACTTTTACAGCGGTCTTTCCGATATTAAATTATTGAAATTGCAATTTTAAAAATTGTGCATTCTAGCTGCACCTGTTTGCATACTTTTGTTACGATCCCATAATATACACATATTTCTTATAAGTACAAGATACGATACACTAGGTGTTGTGAATAAACGAATTCAATCCAATCAGGATGGAAAAAAAAGAGACTAATTCAAGAGTAAATAAAATTAAAGCATTAAACCTTATCTGGATATACACTTTACGTATTTATTAGCTGAAATGTTGGGTTATATTTTTTGCCTTTCATTCTGGCTACATGCTAAAATTAACAGTCTCATAAATAGGAATTAAGTGTAGCTCGAAAGTAGCACGAACCATGCTGTAGATGCTATGACAGAGGTAGAAAACATTACGCTTTTGGCATATGAAACGGTTCGGAGTTCGTCACGGCGTTCGAGACAAGACGCAAACAATGCGCACAGTCCGTTTTCTACATCTTTTATTTGGTTTGTTCACCCATGGACAGCACATTACATATCTGTGCTCTACGTGGTTTACCCTTGTGTGCGCCGATTTTCTGACGCCACATAAACTAGTCTAGAAATGTGTAATTGACACACGTTACTTGCGATTATGTAAAAACATGACAGTGAAGAAGTGAACTTTAAACTAATATAACTGCATATATGAAGTAACGTATTCATACCAAAAGCAAAATTTATCTATACAGAAACAAATAACAATTTAAAGAGTACTTGTTGCAAGGCATTTATTTATTATTATTACATATATATTTTCCCCATATTGTAATTCAATACTACCCTCTTATAATGCTGCTGCCGCTCGGCAGTATACCACAGGGCTGTACTGTATTGGCAATATAACATAAGTAAAACTCCGTAATCTGTTTCGGTAAATAATTTATTATGATTCTAAGGAGCTGTTTGTGAGTGAGGATGCTTAAAAGTTATTTACTGAAGGCGAAATGTGTGTGTGAGATAAGTTTAGTTTTTGTTTTGACACTGTACTCTTTGGATGTGATGGAGCTGCTGAAAATCGACTTTAAACAATTCTAAGAATGGATCAGAAGACCGTGACTAATATTGTCAAACTTCCTTATCCGTCCAGCGACTTGTGCAACACTACCTAAGTAGTACATAGATTAGAAGAATTGAATCTTTCTTTGTTTATTGTATACAAGTTTCTGCCACTCTATGTGCCTACTGGTTGCGCCAAGTTAGTCGTCTGCAGAATTTTTAAGTATTTGCACTGTGTGCAGCTTTTCTTTGGGTTGGGGATTCTCTAATATCTCTAATTTCATGTAGTAATATGTCAAGATTTACTATACTATTTGGTACTACAGACTTCAACACTTCTACACATCCTACGTATATGTACTTATTGTTAGTAATGTACGTACACCAATCTGATTCAATAGAGCAACCGTACATTGCTCTTGTTGTACGAGTTATTTTCGGTCATAGGGTGCACCCTATGACCGAAAATATACGGAAAAGCACTACTTTTACAATTTGCCAAACAATATTGCCTCAAACTCTTTGTACTAAAGTACGAATTTATGATTGAACTTTGAACTTGAGATTTTAACCAATAATTATTTTGTTCTCATTTGGTACTTCTTGTGAACTTTGGAACCTGGTAGTAGCCCTATTATTGACAGTCTCGATATCTTTTGTGAATGATGCTTGGCTTACCAATACATGTAATCAAGTGTATTAGACTCACCTATGCCTACACATGTGTGTATATGCCGTGAGTCATTCATTCCTGACGCTACAGTTATAAAAATAAATTTAAATATCAGCAACAATGTGAATAAATGGGTCTACTCATTTACGGAAAACGTACATAGGTTAGTTAATCTAACTGTACGTACATCGCTCGTACGTAATGATTAGTAGAATTAAGCATGGCGTATATAATAACATGACAGAAAACTGTGGTTGATACCATGCATAAAGGAAAAAGAATTATTATCACTGAAAAGTCTTATATCTTCGATTCCAATAAAACCAAATGAGTAACGTGACAAATGTCACAAATTTATCAAAAGTATAAGGACAAACTGCTGAATCTGTATTTTATGAATGAAAGTTTACCATCTGTAGTCATCTTTCAATTTTCACTACAAAGATTCGATTACAGAGTAAACCGTAATTAGGCTTACTTGGAAATCCCTTTGTTAAAAGAGTTTTGCAAATAAAGTATAAAGCAAATCACATTTGCTTGAGATGATGCAGTGTTCAGTTAGGGATTAGCAAGTATGTTTTCCTATGTTATGCTACACATACAAATATGTACGTGTGTGCATACACATTTACACTTGGTTGCTTCGTGTGATTTCGTGGGGTAGGGTTGTACACATAGAGCAGAACTAAGCTTGCAGAATTTTAATCAAACTCAACATTGCTCTCATCCCACTGTAGTATATTGCAAAACTAAAACTGAATTAGCCTCTCCCATTTGCCTTCACGGAGGACAACATTGGTCCAGTGTGGATGAGTCAACCTTTCAAATGGGATGTATACATGCGTAACAAAAACTATAGTATTATTTCAGTCTGTCTGAAGTTCGGTCCACAATTGAAACAAAATTTATGTGTTAAAGTACACTGCAATACAAATTACAAATAAGTGTAATTACTTACCTTGTCCACCAAGTAGTTGGTTTTGATAGAAAAGAAAATCATTATACAACTAGTACTTCTTTCACTTTATTTTTGCAATCTTCAGCTGTGTGTACTTTGATGTCGAGAAACCTGTTGCTTCAATTACAACGGTGAGATAATACTTAAAATTCATTTTTCTTATTAACAATTAGTTAATAGCCGATCCAAAAAAGAACAAATTACACATTAAGATTTGCTTTCAATTCATTTAGTGGATGCACTGAATGATCATTTCCTGACCTCCGCACTTTTCTACAGATTTGTATAATACAAATTGTATTGCAGACTGTGCTTGCATAGAAGGTAAATGCAGTGTTCTATACATTCAAATCATAAACACATCAAAATTTAAAATAAGATAGGTAATAGCTGTTTAGATATAAAGTGTACATCAGTATACATATACTGGTTGTACATGTAAATGTATATTGATTACATAAATTCTACCAGGTATTTACTTAATGAGTCAGGTTAGGATTGCATCTGAGAGGCACACACATAGATTATAAAAGTACTTATACAGATTATATTGTTATAGTAAACTACATCACATGCAGCAAAAAAATTATCATTTCCTATTACCTGATAAACGTGTGTTAGGTAAACTTACACAAGCGGTAAAACCATTAAACCATCTTGAAAAACTTGTTTTTATAAGGGTTTGGAAAATGTTGCTCTTTTGTGAAATTGTAGAGTTTGCGCTTTTATTGCTCACCGTTACAAATGTAAAATTTCCTGGTTAAACTGCTGACTTTGCTCTTGTAAACCATTTGAGTGCGTCTGTGTTTTCCAAATTGCACCTTATTTCAAACAAATAGTTATAAATTATCTTATTAAAACAAAATTACTAAATTAACCCTGTAGAAAAAGCAGGTATTACGCTCTATGTATATTGTTCAAGCAAGCATGTTTCAATTTACAATACATATCTGCCCTAAATACACAAATATTATATTAATACTATACTAGTACAAACTGAAATCATTCTACTTGCAGCGTTTCATAATAGGATTCTAATATGATATAAATAATTATAGCTTACAGTCCCACTTTAGGAGTGTGCCGAACTAAAAATTTGGAAAATGGAAGCCGAAATGGAAGTTGATAAAGAATGTGACATGGAATCCGAGAATTTTTTGAAAGAATTCTTGAGTTCTGGATTTCTAGATTCTCAAAATGTTGCAAATTTTGGACCATGTTTGGGTCCTATTACTGTTACTGAAATGTATGTTTAATAATGGTTTCGCCCTCATTTTTTTAAATTAAGAAACTATGAATGAATTTTTGCTAAGAAAATATAATTTCTTTATCAATATCAAGATCAAAACGCAACAAAAACAATAAGACCATGAAGACAAAACATAAAGATGAAGGTATATAATCGATACTGAAACTCTAGTTTTGCATAAAAAATATCTTGGCAGTAAATTGCAACTTTCATGAAATCTAAACAACATTTCACTAGAATTGGGCGGGGAGTACACGTTGTTCGTAGATGAGCACAAATCAAAATGTTCAGTTCCAAGGAAAGTTGTCGCTGCCTCCCCGACCGAATGCGTTGTGCAAGATCAGAGCATCCCTGACCTTTCCAAAATGTTACAAGACATTACGCAAGGTGATTACCCTCCAGCAGACACATCTTATGCAAACAAGAACGATGAACTTGTCATAATTGGAAATGATGAGGTGTCAGAAGTGCTGGGGGGTGTTCCTCAGACAAAGGGAGGCACAGGTGCGGCAGGGGCACAAAATTATGCCAACGTTAATGGCTACTTAATAAATGATGCTAACACTCAACCGATGTTTCCCTCTGCAATTTGCGTGCAAAACCAAGTAACCACACAACTGCGTCAGAAAACGGTGGAGTTCGCCACAGACTGTCATCCGGAAATGTCAACTAGTGGCCTAGCGCCCTCACCACCATTTTCCATGTCCTTCCAGGACACAAGGGAAGCTGTGGGAATTGTGCAGTCAACAAATGCGAATTTTCCAGCCATCGACAATGAGAACGGTTTGTTCATTCCAGAGAGCCCCTCGCATTTCCCCAATGAATCAGCGAAAATGCTTAAAAAAAGAAATCTGACTGCTTTCTTCTACAACGTTTCGAAGTCAGCTCGCATGGTTGCATCACAAATACATGCCGGTATATCGATGAACATGCATTTTAGAAATAATTTTAAAATATAATGATACAACCTTAATTAATTCTTAGGAACCATTGGAGGTGAAGACTTACTCGCCCACGTAACCAATACAATACAACAGTACAAGAGGTTGCAAGACTGTGGAGAGCTCAAGTCGTATTTCGCTAATGGTAAATCTAACAAAACATGTTTTATCTGCATGTGTTCAATAATTTTAGTCATTCAGCTTCAGAAAATTATTGTAGCATGGTCTATTAACTGTAAATAATTCTTGATTAAATCTAGAGCCAGAGGCACATGTTGCATGCACTGGAAATCAACAAGCTTCTGAAGCCTCAATGGTAAACCCTCATAATTTCTTTGATTAATAATTATGAATCTGAATGTAAATGCTCCATCGTACTAAAAGTACAATAGCGCGTTTGTACATATAAACATTTGTTTATTATTATTATTATTATTATTTTATTTTTTTATTTTAATTATTTTATTATTATTTAACACTAGGTTGGACTGGATGGAATTGTGGTTGATGGATGGACCATCAGCACTAGAGCTTATGCGTTGGCCTATGGCCAAACCGAAGTAAAAAAGATGGCCGTCCCTCTTTTCGAAGACTTGTACAATGATCATGAAAAAAATGTTTCGACCATCAGCGGGCGCATTTGCGACCGTTATGGAGCAAAAGCGAAAACACCAAGACTTGATCCCAATCGACTCAATGTGATATACCACGCTGTGGCCAGCATCAAAAAGAAAAAGGGCTCTTATTACTTCGACGCGAACGATTTGAAAGACTTGATGAAGTCCGAGCAGAATTCCATCAAAAGTGAGTTGTCTCAAAGACTTAATCAGATTAAGCAAGCGAATAAGAAGACAGCATAACATTCGTTCGTTTGCTGTCACCAACTCCAACTGAGTGAGTCATCTTCAATAGTTCTAAGAAATCTTTAGATTCATACACTTAAATATTAGCAGTTCAGAGGTATTCTACTGTGAATTCTAAGAATGGACAAAGAAGAAATTATCTTGACTTTCAGTTTACAAATAATTACTTACTAATTAGTATACTTTTATATCGGGATAATCGAAATATGTATACATAATATATTATGTATGTTTATACATAATATATTATGTATGTTTAGTCAGTTTTAGATTGGTAGTTAAGAGAGTGCAAACTTTTTCAGTATACAAAGTGAAAGCGCGGCGATCGTGAAAAAGGGTTGTTTGAAAATCGCAATGGGAAAATGAAATTGTGTACTTCATGAACCTCCCATCCTCCCATTTTCCCAGTGAGATGGGAAAATCAGTCGTCTTGAGCTTTAAACCTTGATCGCAAAACCCACTTGATGTACATTAACTTCGTTTACAATCAATGGTCTCATGTCAATAAATAATTATAAATTGAACATTAAACTTTGTGAAATCTATAATATCAGAGATGGCAATAGAAAAAGTTACAAATTAACATTATGTATATACAGGTCGGAGTTACAAAATGTTTGTCTTCTTCGTTATGCATCTAAGCTACGAGTTACAGTTATCCAACTTCGTTATAAATACAAGTTTGTCATTACAAGTTATGTAACGCGTCATAACAAACTTTTAAATAAATATAGCGAATAAGTTGGATAACTGAAACTAGTCGCTTATCATCGTAACAAAGAGAAGAAATCGGGCAATTTTGTAACTGCAACCTATTACCATACAGAAGAGTTCGGTGAATGCAAATTGTAACTTTTTTTTACTTACACTACACCTCGGCAAAATAGTAATATCTGCAAAGACGACATGTTATGTTTCGTTTTTAAATGTTTATGGCTGTATTATACACCCAACGCAACGCTTTATTATACTTTTAGTTACATATGTAGAAAATACAAAAGAAACTACAAAACAATTCGGTGGAAATTTTATTATATTGTTATTATTATTATAGTAGTTATGTAAACATGTCAATTAGTGGAAAGTACAGATTAGTACATGAGTAGTAGTAGATGGCTGTTTATTGTGTAATACTTAATTCTCTTTAATTTTCCTTGGCATAAATAATGGAAAACTACTATGTACATAAGAAATTAATTTTATTCGTTATTCAATATGAATTATTTCAGATTTTTAGTCGAAGACAAATTTTAGTTTTGTAATCGATGTTGGGAAATGGGTTTATGCAATTTGTGCAGAAGATGGATTTAGCGCGTGTGTAAATGTGCCAAATGTATGTGTATTTTTATCGATGCACGTTTTAATAAACAATGATGAAACGTTAATAGAACTCTGTGTACTTTTTGTGAAATTATTGAATGAAATTGTATAATGTAATGCCTATGTTCCTATTCTTTATGTAATTTTACAACATTAATATTATACCATTTGTAATTGTTTTCAGAGTTTTATCAAGTTTACTACTGTATCTGTGAGATTCTCCAACAATAAATATATTTTTTTCTTCCAAGTGGAATTTGCGAAGAGTTATATGCATGGTGCTTACTATTGTATTGACTACATAATATGTACTTTAGAATCAATCGTTATCTTCAAATAACTTATTTATTACAGAAATACAATAAATATTATTGATTCATGCTTACACGGTTTCAAATGTAAGACTATGAAACTACCGATCAAGTAATGTTTACAACCTCAGCGTGGTTAACACGCACAAACCAATGTTTCACTTAAAACTAGCCTTAGAGATCAAATTTGTTTTATGATATTAAGATGCTGTTCTTACTTGAATACTCGAAGAGATCAAAAGATGAATGGATGGATATTTTGGGCACGCAATAATAACGACTCATAATTTGAAACGGAACTTGAACTCAAGATTATATTACTTCCTCCTACTTATATACTCATAACCCTATAGTTAAACATGGAATAGAGTTCCACATTTAGTTCTGGAAGACGAGAACTCATTGTATATTGGAAAGGAACTGATACTGAACTAGATCTTAAGATTTGTTAATACTACTGGAACGGAACAGAATATTGTTAGAACTTCAAAAATTTGAATCGTAGGAAGTGGAACGAAACTATGTACCTTAATTTTGACTTATTGTCAATTCATAGAACTGATTGAAAAAAGTGGGACTAATTTACAACACTATTACCGTGCACACCTAACACAACCTCTGTAATTGGGTTAGGTATTTATTCAATATTGAAGGGATCAGAATGTTTTCCTAGAACTACTGAAAACGTACATAATAATTCATGCAATCATTGTTATAAAATTAAATGTTTCGTCGTATTCATTGCTTGCGCCAACTGTTTTAGATATGAATGCAGCTTGCATATACTAATTACATGTCACGGGTGTTTTAAAGTGTGCAAGTACTATGTATCTGGTCATTGTGAACGTTGAAAGTAAATAAGACGCTTAGACGATTACACGCACAATAGGAGTCGATAGCAAAATAGACCCTTATCAGCGTATTATAGGCACAGTTTCTCCCACAAAGCAGATTTCTACACTAACGAGATTGCACAACACGATACAAATGTGGGTATTTTTCTTAAGTTCATATGAAAGCCTTTGCATTGCGAAATTCATCCAGATAACGTCCACACAACCTTTTAAATATTGTGATGAAAGGAAAATATTACATATAAGTTATTTGCTTTACTTGTGACGACGGAAAAGGAATAATATGCTATCGATTGGTAAACAAACTGTCGCAATGTGAGAATAAATAATTGTGCATGGATTGACAAAAACAACACAGGGACGGTTTTCGTAGATTTTAGCTCTCGTATGTATTATCATTAATGTACCTAATGTATGAGTTCTGCCAATACCAATGCCAAATTCTTCGACTTTTTCTATTGATATGTCAACGTCAACAGCAACAGCCCACCAAACCATTACTCGTGCATAGCTCTCATAATGAACAGAACTGCACTAGCGAAAAGGAACTTTGTGCGATATGAATCAAATTATGACTGATTGTTAGTCAAGCTTTTGAGATTTCGTTTCTCATGTAGTGAGCGACATAATTCATAATCATTCGTAATTCTAAAAATTGGAGTACCTATACAAAATAGGAAAGGGATGTGTCTTTACCTACACTTAAAGCAATATATTGCCCTTATGTAGTGTACAGAGTACATCTATAGAAAATTCATTAAAAAAGTTATTTCCACATATCCTTTGCATCTAATTATTAAACTGTAACACAGATATGAGGTAACATACATAACGCAGATTTCTATCGGGCTCGGCTGCCAATTCAGAAAATTGTCAAAACATTAGAAAACACCGTATTGTCCAATTACCGAAAAAGTAATAATTGCCAATAATTAAAAGCTCATAGAAGAGTCTACTGCCGCTTTCTCCATATTTCTTGAAAATGGAACATCATAATTGAGACGATTTGTATTCATGAAACGGTACATCTGTAACTACTTACCTACTACTTGTGATTCTAATAATAATGTGCATTTGACGTTGAGTACATACATAAGGCAGTAGTAATAGTAATCTGCACAGAATTTATGGTACACAAAAAATGACGTGATATTTTGCAGAGTGCTTCGGTATGAAGTAACAAACGGATTTCAGAGGAAGGTAACAGCAGACCGATAACCTTTCAAGATCTGCTTTACAACAGTAGATATCGTAATATTTTGTGCGGATGAATCATTTGCTATTGTTATAGTGTGTACACCAGAAGACTATTACGCAACTAGTAGCTTCAGAAACTTAGGGATTGCGATGGTTTTGTTCCTTTAAACTCACCATCCTTCTTTTCTCTCAAGTAATTTCAACTACATATAACCTTATTGGAAATAGGAAATGCCGTTTTCATGTCCAATATTTTTTTAGGAAAGATATATCAATATTCACGTATTATACAATCTTACTCTTTTGGTATCACATAAATTAGTCAAGGTGCACAGATCGCACAGATCAGATAGAATAGGTCTAATTACAATTACTACATGCAGGGGTTTGATTATTTAGAGGAGAGAATAAAGCTACGGCAGCAGTTAAGGAGAAAGGTGAGTCTAGGAGAACGTGAGAACAAGTAGAACTGGGATGAGAAAGTCGATATTAAATAGTCCATGCCTATTGCAAAGAAATGACCGAAGTAGGGTTGTGTTGTAATTTTATAGTAGTGTATTGTTATGAAAACACGAAGAGGTTTATAATGTAAATTCCGATATGAATATCGCTTGGCTTAACATTAATAAGTAACTAGATTGACTCCATGAACATATGAAATGCAAATTTTATACTTATCTACCATATATCCATATGACTTTTTTACCAAACGTTTCTCGTTGACGAACAACGTTAATATGGAATACACATTCTACTATACATTTAATTTTCTACTGAATTCTCTAGATCCCCATGAATCTGTACTCATTCTCTACATTGCCACGATTCAATGCTTTTACAGAATGTAATATACTTCTATTAATTGTGAAAGGAATACATATAACGCCTGTGCTGGAGTACTCAGTGGAGATGTAAACACAACGGTGCTACTTCTCTTTGTAATTGTGGGAGTGTCAAAACAACAGCTCATACGCGTGTTTTTATCAACAACTTGAGATCACTCGGTATAAAAGGAGAAAATAAACTTTAGCTGGTAGGCAGTTAAATTTTGACGTTTGCACATGAAAATTTAGAGAGAATTGTTGTAAAAATTCTGAGATACAAAGTACGAGTCTGTGCTCGAGTTCTGTTTAGATCTTACAGATATCCGTCTATTGTGTTAATTGTTTTGATCAAGAATACGTAAAGTCCAACAGAGCAGAGAAAATTCGGTTCTTGTAGTCAAATACAAGATCAAATTTTGAGAGTTTTTTCATTTCAGCAAAAAAGGTCTGGAAAATACTTTCACCTTCACAAATATTTGGCAGTTTCACATTTACAAATCTAGTACACCGAACAAGAGCGCTACTAACACCTGTGTTTGTGTTGATAGGCAATCATCATAAATCATATGTAACCTAATTAACGTTTTTGATTCATTTTTTATAGAAATGGAAAATCAAATGGAGTTGAATGGTTTCGATTTCGACATTTTCGAGTTTGGAGTGAAAGATGCAGTGGAATTTGTGGAACCAATACAACCCTATAATAGTTCCAGCCAATATCAGCCTGCCCCTCGCTCGCAAATGTAAGCTGTTTTAATACATTTCTCTTATAGCTTATGCGAACAGAGATAGAATGGTGTTATAATGTGGTACGTGTAATAGTAATAATGCTGAAGTATATGTATGTGTAATCAATCAGGAACAAAACTGATTGTATGTACATATTTTCTTTTTAACGTCGAAAGATTTTATCAAGAAGTTTAAACAACAGTAATAGCTTTCTCTCTCCATTTTAGCAATACTAATATTTTCTTGCGCATTTAAAGTGTTCAACAGGTGACTTTCTTAAAGTGCTTTCTCTTTGGAAATCAATAAATGTGATGTGAAAAGAATATAGTTAACCTATATATTAAATATGCGAAGGGTTTCTAAATGTTCAACTTTTTTAACCACCCACAAACCTGGAGAAAGGTATGAACGTGAGAAAGTTAATAGGGGAAGCTGCTGTCAAATGGGCCATTTGGGTTTTAAATATTTTTCATAATTAATACAAAAGATTTAAAATTATTTTATTATGTGCACTTTATTCCTCAG
>JABASC010002519.1:0-17306 GCA_019776185.1 Plutomurus gul | reverse complement strand
AAGGTATCGTAAATTCTAAGAAAATCCATTAATTTTCTCAACATATTCTCCTCAGATTTTATCAGTATGTACCACACTATACCAACTAACTGAACCGAAACGTTGTATTCTGTACTGCCTATGAACATCACACACCACACCCGTTCGCATAAAACAGCAATGAACTCTCCAGAAACAATGGAACAAGTAATTGTTTCAGTACCATCAGCAGTCTGCACTGTATAAAATACACCTACTGCATTTACTAATACATAGCACAACAATAGGTATGCGTACTAATGTAAATCAGAAATTCAATATCCTCCTAAAATAAACAATGCTGCTGGATTAGATAAATACATCAAGTACAGTATGGTACACCCCAATTATACACACTAAATAGGTGGTTCATTCATAATATACTAGTGTTGGATATACAATTATTTTACTGTTGACTACGCTCATTGTTAGTTCCAATCAAAGTAGTTTTATGGCGTGCAGGCTATGACTTTCTTATGAAACGAAAATTATCCACTCAAAAAGTAGCAATTATATCTTACATCACATTGGAAGAAGTCGAAGAAGCAAATAGTCCATTCTTCCCAGCAAGATGTGAAGAGGAAACTTTTGATATGAACTATGAAGATTCTTATCAAAGGTACGAAAATGCACACACCACATGTCAGCATTGATGTTTATGTACTCCACAGACTTAAACTTCACACCTATAGTACTCATACTCTCCATTCATTTCCTACGAGACAGGTCGGATTCGTGGTCTTGTCACGTTGTCACATGTCCTTACATAAAACACATGCCAAAGTAACCCGGTGCACTACAATAAAATAAACTGATTGTGAGTGAATGTTTGTACGGAGAAAAGCGACGCCTGTCAAACCCGTGGCGTATCTGTTTCAAAATACTTTTCTTCCTAAAGTTTTATTCGTTCTTCACCATTGCTAATAAATAGTTTGCTGTATAGCAATGAATTTATTAAATTGTTTTGGAATTTTGTTCGTCTTTGCAAAAGCCTATGCTCTGCCTAGAGAAGGTGATTCTAAATAATAGAACACGAGTGGCCCACAGAATTTTCAGCTACAATCCATTTTGAGATGGCTTTTGAACTTATGAAAAATTGTGATAAAACAAGAAGAGCTTTCCATGTATTCAAATTCTGAAATGGTAAGAAATTAGAAATTGTAAAGGAAAGTTAAAGAAATACGCATCCATAATTTCTACACTTCCATTACATTAACATTAATGTCGTCTAGAATGCAATTGCGACAGACATATTTACTTATTGTTAGACCAATCATTTACATTGTAGCAGTCTACTTTACTCACTAACATACTAATGATGGAAAGATAAGGTTATCAAATGGATATTAATACTCACATCTTACACTCTTCGCCTCCCCCCATTCTAATTTCAACTAATTAGGACTGTGTACAACTATACAGGCAAACATTTTTAGTAGAACCACAAGCGTTAACCCCATTTAAACGCAGATGAATAGGCAGCGGCTACAGAAAATCTAACCCCTGTTTAATGCGAGCAGGATCGAGTAGATATTCCCAGTATGTCTGCAAACATTAGCAGCCTCCCTGATTTATGATACATATTATACAAATGAGTTTTAGTATTCCGACCACGAATAAATGCAAGCAGACACAGAGAGATAAGCATAAAAGCTTTTAGCATTTAATGCAGCCACTTTGTTCACACAAGAGCACTTCTTCCAACGCTGAAACTGTGTATATCACTTGATGGCCAACTGATATGCATTAAAATTGCGTTACCAGTATATGTATGTGGCGTGTGTGTGTGATGTAGTCCATAACACCAGAGCAAGAAAAGAAGTGATCGAATTAGGAAATACATCCAACACTATTTGTTTGTAGAAATACTCAATTTATTTAGAAAAGAAATTATATACAGATAATCTAATCTTTATTAATTTTCTATTCATGAAATTCACCGTCTGCTATAGTACGTCACTTTTCCCGAAAAATTAAGTTCTGTCTTCCATAATGATACAGTACACTACAAACCTCAAATGGTTAGGCTGTGAACAATGTTATACTATTATTACCACCAACCAGCTAAAGCAGTTCTGGAGAATACTTAGGTTTAAAAGTACATATATCGACCTTCAAAGCGAAGCTAACCTCAAAAATCCACATTGTGAACACAGGAATATACAGGACGCTGTAGTTTCCCCGGTGCAGTGTGCAGGGTACATAGTATACACGTATATTAGTGTTACAATATGTGCAACCTTCCTTGCCCAAAAAAACAAACGAGATTTATTTCCCTTTCAGCAACATGAAATTATGTAAACACACGAGTTGGAGTAAAAGCATTTCACTACCATTCCTCTTCAGTTCCAATCTATCCTCTAGAAAACGGTCTGAGGTGGAGGGATTTATTTATTTAAAGAATACGTTCAGTACATCGTGGCATTCCCCTGAAATGCATACCTAGACATGAAGACAAGACGGCAGTCAAATCAAGTCAGTTGTGGTGGTCCGGACCGGAGTGTAATGACGAGTTAAGTGAAAAACGCCTAGCTTTTTTCACGTAGGCACGTGGCTAGAATCCACTAAGGTCAATCAACCCATTCAATTGAAACACTAGAAAATCGACAAATTTTCTTCATTTCTCGTACCTATACTACTACCCTAATACCTAAGAACATTCGCTCTTCGTTAAATCATCCTCAAATGTAACAGTCCTACATCCCAGAGCTAGAGCTCAATTAAAGATACAGGTACTTGCCGGTTTACAGTATTCAGTTCAGTGGTACATTTACTCTTAAAATATTACTTTACAGTAATTCTCACATTACATAATATAAACGTAGAACAAGAGTTATGAGCCAGTCAGTGGAAAATTTACCTAACAAATAGAGTCATATTTTCGTTGACTGCATGCCGTGCAGGAGTAGCTATGTGGCTATGTACTGCTTCAGTTTCACTGTCTATTCAATTCGTAAGCAGCAGCTAAAATTACCTCACGATATCCAGCTGCCATACAAACCACTAACGACTCCCTTGTACTTATTCGCAGTCAAAGTACCCGTACTACCATGTAATATTGGTATGAAGTCTTCTGAACCGGTTTCGAATTTGAGCGTTATGCACATCTGTATATATACTGGGAAATGTAAAGTCACAATAACAAATTGTAGCAGTCGTAACAACATGGAACTGGAAATGTAAATTAGACACCTAGTATTTTGCTGTGTGCAATGTGGACATGCCAAGAATAAGTTAGGTAATAATAGCAAGACGACGAGCTCAATTAATCCTTCAATGAATACTGATAAATACAATTATCTTTCAGGCAAGTATTTATTTTCTGTCAGAAAAACTGAGACAGAACATCGTCAGATATTCCTATACAGTTTTTGTGCATGTACATATACAGTGTACAGATACACAGAGTACAATTACGAGACTATGGAAGAGAGAGCAAAAAATCTTGACTTAAACAACAATGTAAGAGTGTAGTACGTTACAAGCCAAACGGAACCAGAACCAACCAGCTCTTTCGAATGCAAGTTGACTGAACTTGAACTGCATTCACCGTTCCTCCATCAACTGTCATCATAGTTATCAAAGTCATCATTATCATTACAATCAGGTTAGTAAAAGCACCCGGCGGGAACCTTATATTCTCTAATAACCTTTACCAAACTATCGGCTGTGAAAGCACAAGTCGTCCTAGCAAAGAGGAGTTCCCTCAAATTTCTTTCCATGCTATCCAAAACAATTTATACAACCAGATTGCTCTCTTTCGTAAGCCAATTACAATTATTTTCAACATATCGCATGCCAGATGCACATCAATTGCAGCTGCAAATGCTGTACAAAGACTTTAGAAGATAGACTTCACACCACTTTATTTTATGCACGGTAAGGCCAACAATTAGAATACTAATCCTGCCAAAATATTGATAAAGTATCCTAATACCACAGATAACGGCCACAACTCACTACAAGTAGTATTACTTCCTTAAATGGTTACTTTCTGGATCAAACTAGAAATTACTACCGAAACGTGATTTCCAAACTCCTTTTTACTTCCTCACAGCAGCACGTGGCTACACACTACAGTGTCTGTTGCTAAGGGTCCCTCTGGCAGGTGGCCAACTGCGTAAATACCTGAAGCCGCACTCCAAAAGTGTGCAAGTGCGCCTACAGGGTACCAAATTTAGAAAGCATCTTGCTCCACTAGCTCGCTCTTAGCCAACTAGAATTTTACTTGCAGCGTTTACCTATCTAGATTGTGAGTATCGATAGCTTCGCATTTTAAACTGCACGTTCCCTACAATATTCATCGACTTACTTATGAATAACTAGGTGGGAGAAACGTTTGTACACCTCATGCAAACCATATTTCCATATTTCATGTGGTACTTTACCTAGCATAGTGATGTACTTGTACGATATAGTGAATTATGGCAAAGTTGGTTGAGTATCTGCCAGTAAAAGCTGGACAACATATTCTAAACTGCTTTGTGAAAACTTTCATCGTAAATGGAAGATAGTGAGATTCTAAGATAAGCAAATCACGTTGATTAGTTAATGGAATACGACGTCTCAATATTGCTATTACCAAAACTGGCTTAGGTAATCATAATGCTACTAAAGGCACATAAAGAGGAAGAGCTGACTTGTCTCTATGGTCAATGTTGGGCATTAATGATATTTCATATACACATTAACTTTTATTGCATCACCCACAATTATTATGCGCACAAGTACAGTTAACTCCCTAACTTGTCCCGTTCATTTGGCTGGCCATGAGGACAACGACACGACAGACAAAACAAGTATTTAAACATCTCTGTGAGTCAGTCATATCAAAATGGAAACTGTTCAAGATTCAAAGTGCACGTGTGTATACAACAAATAGTTAAATACACTGTTTTACTAGCAATTAAGTAGCAAATATAATGATAGATAGTTCTGGAGTATATATCTGAATAATACATATACGAACCAACTAACAATAAGTACACATAATTCCTCTTCTAAACAATACTACAGGGAAATCTCAAGGATAAATTTTAATGGAGTTTATCTTTGGGTATTAGTTAGCTACCTGGTATATGTCACTCTTCTACTCTATCTACTAGACTGCATATCTACTATAAGGAGTGTGTGAATAGAAACTAGTATTTCAACTTGTGCACAAAATACGCACGGTGGCCACACGATATCTCAATACATAATGCAGCAGCAACTGCTCTAGTTGAAATGAACAGATGACAGGACAGACCATTTCAATTCGAAATGACAAACAATAACAACTGGAATAAAAATCATTAACCTTGCACGGATGTGTTTACATGATATTGGAGATACATGATAACTAACTCACTGCCAAACCCGATAAGAATACAAGGATGCGAGATACAGCACAGGAGTACAATGCATAAATGGAAACTGTACTTAATACTTATGACCGGTATACATATACACATAAGGCTTTTGTATAGCTGTATAACAATGAATTGAAAGCGTCCGACCTCTGCCCACGCTGAAAAAATAAACTTTATCGTATGATTTCATGAGAAAGCATTAATATGTCTGACTGATTACAAAGAGCAAATGCGCTTTGCAAATACCACAAAAGCCTTGTTTTCTAGACATTTCGCAGAAACTCTTGATGAAAAAAGACAGTAAAATTGGAAAAGAAGATGCCGCAAGGGCTGACAGGTGCTAACAATTCTATACTTTACAAAATCACTAGAAATCGTACATGCCTTGTCATCAAACTACTATGCTATAATCGAGCAGACGAACTCGATGTAACTAAATGAATTGCCTGTTCTACTCAGAATTTTAGTATGATTAGCATACCCACCACATTAGGTAAGAGTCGTAACATACATACGACTCAAATACACTCTCATACACTGACATGACACTGAACAGGTTACATTTTGTTGAAGGTGCCGACAGAATCAAGGTGTATTGAAAATTCACACACATGTGTTAATACTTGCCATAGAATTATTATAATCACAATATTTATTGGTTGCTCTCGGTGTTCACGGCAAACTGTGCAATTTTGCCATAATATGTTCTATTACCTGTCACACTCAGAAGGAGGTATAAAATTGAGAGATGGGAATATGGAATTTGCTGGGAGTGAATGCTCAGATGACGAGACTCTATCTTCTGTAGCACAAGATAATAATTTTTTGATGAATTATTATATTTCTGCTCAAGTGTAATCAAGTGAAATCTACTCAAAGATAGAATTTATCAGCAACTATATAGTCAATGTACTTATGATTCAAATCGTGTTGGTTTAGGACAGACTGTCCCAAATATTTGGGACATTACGAGTGAATACATGTGGATATAAGCTATCTTTATACGCAACTGCACTCCCACTGTAACTATAATATTAAAATAGCTATTAGCTATATAGATTCCTAATAGATCGTATATGTACAGTGTTACTTCCACAAGCTCATGTTCAAAATAAGCAATATCCCTATAGTGTACACTATTTATCTACTGTAGTATTCTGTTTGAGTTTATCGGTTCATTTCCATCATTAGAACGGCACGCCAAAAGAAAATTATTGTGATACTTTACGCCCCGCCATGAAAAAAGATCTTGATACATTATACTAGAGAGTACATAGCTTGTAGTCGATGACACGACATGAACTGCCTAAAACCGAGGAAAACTTATTAGTAGGTCAGTCATCTCCATCCACACTCCACTTGTCTCCAGGGATCTTTGCAGCGCTCTGCACTACAAATCTGTATGTACACACAGTTATTACAACTAAAATAACATTACCTAGTCAACACTGCTAGCGAAACCTCCGCTGTTTCACCACAGTGCACTGCGACAGTTATATTATCCAATCTGACACCTTGTGGTGCGTAGGACACAGTAAAAAGCAAAAGCTCTATCTACAACAACTCACAGAGATCCGAGTGTGTCGTTTCCTTAATTCTTTAAATAACAGCCTTTCTGTTTACTAACTGATACTGTCTGTCACATAATACTTCCATGCACATAAATTGAGTACAAAGTCTAGTTGGTAGCATCGGTTTTTAGGTCAATTAGTCTGACCCCTCAGTCTTTTAGCTCATCCGTTCTGTTGGATTTCAAAGCATTTGTGGAAAACACAAATGCCTACCTCTAAGCGAATATTGTCAATTACTGTTAACCCAAATAGCTTCTTCTTGCTCCACAAAGCCTGTTTCACAATTTCTTGCTAATTTAATAACTTTGTTAGTATTTATCTGGGGTATTTTATACTTTTAGGAGGTATCTTTTACACGATACTATTCAGTCTTCGTACTGTACACTGTGTACACTGCATACGAGGAATTCAGAGTACCGGAAGGTACAGTGCACATCCATAGCATCCAATATACAAATTCCATTCATTTCTTAAAGACAGTAGTACTGATTGAGTTTACTCTAATCCTTACATATTCATATATGTGTCTAATAACTGCTGTCAACACTGTCTTGCAGTCAATCCACTGTGCGTGCAAATTTTTACACATTAATGAAGTCAGTTAGTCACTCAAAGCCACTTGGCTAATTAAATGTCTGTGCTCCTCTACTGTCGAAAGAAGTAAACAAGTTTGTCGTTCTCAATGGAATCATACATATATTCCCTTGAAGGTGAGATCATACTTGTGTTAAATTGTATCAGATGGGATGCTGTCTGCTGTATATTCTAACACTATTGTATATTGTACAATAAGTACCAGTTCTAATAAGTATTGTACTTATATAAGCATGCACTTTCCCTGAACTTGCCGGCCAACATTGAGAATTGAGATGTAAGTATTTATACAATCGTACATAAATTCTTCAGATAAGCAAACTTATCACAATAAAAGGTAAGATACCTTCTTTGAATGTACCAATAATTCTTTTTAGTCAACTCAGGCTGATGTATAATATTATGATGGCATATTATGGCATTGAATGAGTGAGCACTCTCAAGGGTAAACTATTTTACCAGTACATTACACAACAACAAAGGTCCAATGTATTGTTACTTTGTTAGTAACGACGTGATGTTATGTGATACGATATAATATGTTTGCAACTTATGTGTGGAGGAGGCCAATGTATGTGAGTGTGTGAGTCTTGCGACGCTCATGTGTGCGCGAATGGACTCCGTTTAATGCGTACAAGCCATGTGAATTTTAGATAGAATGAACACACCTTATGTTTGTCCTGCATAGAAACTCACTACACACAGACACACACACAGAGTGAGAGAGGTTTCATTTATGGTATTTCATATTAGCATATAGGTGTATGCGACGAGAATATAAATTGCAAAAGGCAAATTCAATGTTAGTCCCCTATTGCTAAAGAAGAATAGTGAATAGCATTCTAAATTGCTATTATAACGTTATAATAATGAGCAAGAGTACCTTATGTTACAGTCATTGCATTAAAATCTAAATAACCTTTACCTTGTCAAATTCTCTGTGTAGTCGCAGTGTGGCTGCCGTCTGTATCATACCAAAATGTACAGAGGATTGTTTATCAAACAGTGTGAATGAATTCCACTACGTAAATAACGGCATTGAACTAAAGAACAATTGTTCAATGCAATTCTAGCAAAAACAGTTATTCTTGGATCATTTTTCTGTTTTCGCTTGAATAAGCCCTCTCCGCTGCTGACAATGAATGCTGATTTCACTAATAAGCACTTATGCCATGAAATAGCCTTCCCTCTATGTATTAAAAAAATCCAACTCCCAAAAGTATGTGCGGTACATATAATACGTATTAATACAATTCTCTACAGCAGCTTTCAAGATCTCTCAAAATCGTTTGCCTTTATTCTCGCACTTAAAGTTTAATGGAGAAGCTTGCACAGTTAGTTAAGAAAAATTATTGGGGAAATATTCAATATATTCTATAAATCTATTCGCTTGTCATCGAAATTGTATGTATTTCTAAATCCACTTTTTTAGTTCAATATTGTATGTCCGAATCAGATTCGATATACCAAAAAGTAGGTGTATATGTATTGTGTTAATGAATGTACATTCAGGTATTTTCAATCATATATATGTACTGTTGGAGGTAGTGTAAACAAGGTTAAAAGTGTTCTAGTTTGGAATTCTGCTCCATGTGAACAGATATTGTGATTATGTGAGTTATTTTTAATGATACAAAATAGACATTGTTGTGAGATAAGAAGCGGCTGCTGACCTTATGCAAATGCTCGAGCGCAAGGATGATTTCACCAATATAGATTCTGACTTGAGCTTCTGTGAATCGTTCCCTTTGGTATAAATGGGTAAAAAGTTCACCCCCACTCACGTAATCTGCAAAAAAACAAGAATAATATATTATACGGAAAATATGTAATTGTAGTAAGTAGGTAGAAGTTGGTTGGAGAAATCGCTATGCAATAGGCAAAGCGTATCAAGCAAGCACAATTATACTTATCGCATAGATTATTATTTATTCGATCATTATCATATTACAGTAGTGGTTGTTCATTCATGAACACAATAATACAAGTGTATATGTATAAAACGTATCCATATGGTTCCTCTAATCCTAATATCTAATCAATTGAATTCGTATATGCATTTTGCTGTATACGATACACATTAATGTAAGAAATATTTTACATATTGTGCCAAGCCAAAACCTCATTGTGAGCCGCGTGCATACTTTCTCTTGGAAAATCCTGTATATTGCCAATCCCATCAGAATAAACATTCTACCTGGAAATACGTGAGAGTGAGCCAATGCGGATCATTAATCTAGGCCATTCACATCCATAGCTAGAATGCTGCATGTTGATTACAGACAGAAGTGCATAAACTGAAGTCGACAAGATTGCTTCTGATAGTAATGTAATGTAACTGTCACTTAGGCCACTAGTGTCTTAGCTTCTCGTTCCTCCTCAACACAACTACTGCTGTGACGGCTTGCTTCGTAACATTAAGACACAACGATCACAGATTGAATGAGATTTCTCTACTGTCACTTAACAGAATTATGTTATACGTACATACGTGTTATAACATTGCGTTGGCAGTAACAGAGATTAATTGTTACCAATGAATAGTATACAACAAGTGTCCTTTGTGATAATGCATTTGGTTCTAATAAATTTATTAAAGTATAGCCACCAAGGGAAGATAACATTAATATTGGTTGTGCTATGTCCAAATAAGTGAACAAGTGAATACTATCAAGTATTGATAGAGTGATGTAAGAAAAACATCATAATATTTAGCAATGTAACTTTGTTTAACTTTTCAGAACATTTATGAACACAAAATGTATGGTACCTGAACGCATACATACACAAATAGATAAATTACAATTAATGTTACCACGCTTGACTTTGCTATTTACCTAAATATAGGTATTGCAAATGTCTTTAGCACCAATATATGTGATTGCTATCTTCCTTTGAAAGTAGGAAGTAAACTGATTTATGCTACTGCGAAATATTTGGATTTAGGTACAACTTGTGAAATATCACTAAAATACGATCCAACCATAAACTACAAAGGCTAAAATTAAATGATACACTTAATCAGAGCAAGAAATGGAAATCAATCGCCCATAAATTAGTACCTATCAGCAGAACACTTGCTTACTCGCCCACGCATTTTGTTGAATTAGCAACGCTCTCTCAGGCATAATATAGGTATACCTACCTAAGCTTTAAGCACAAAGTCTCTTTATTACAAGTACAATCAACTCAGACTCTTCAGTCATTTAATGTTTTCCCTTTCATTCCGTATACGTATTACGAAAAGCACCAAAGACTCCATTTTGGATAATTCAAAGAATACCTTATTGCTAAAATACACTAAAAAGGCTTTGTGATGATTGGACTAATACCTCAGAATTTTAAAACCGGTATTCTTACGTACATTAATAGTAATGCAAAATCAGAAGGAACCATTACGATATTGATAATCTTGATGATATACAAACATATTTGTAGCTGGAGTTGAGTGACGACACGTAGAACTGTCCATTTTGTTACACGTGCAATTATTGTGAATAAGGCTTGCTAAAACCAAACTTTGAACATTTATTCCGATCGAGTCGTCCACTCAAGCTTACAGAATAGAAGATTATAATATTTACGAGAATATTATTTTTGCATAAAACGTATCATTTGTCATCCAACCATTTTTATTATAATGGTGCGTTTTAACATTTAATTCATTAATGATTAGATAGAGAGAGATAAATCAGTGTATTATTTAACACTGATATCACACATGATTTTTGCCACACGACACAGTAATAACCACTAATGTGATTCGAGACATGTTTTTCCATTAAATAGACATTCTATTTAGAACTAACTATTCAATTAAATATTCTATTCTTCAATTTTGTATAATGAATACTGAATGTAATTTTGGAGTTTAATTAAAATCAAAGAATTACCCCCATTCAGTGGAGGCTTTCACAAAGAAGTATGTACAATGTACGCTGTTTAGAACAATTTATCCCCCTACAAAAATCCTACTCTTGTTAGAAGTTTTGTAATTAGTTCAAATAAAAATTCAAATAAAGTCTAAATTCAAAGACAGCATTTTAAATGGGCTCAAATAATAATTATTAAAAAAACATGACAGTTACACCTACCACCAACGAACAGTGCACGAAATCATCAACACCGTCATGCACTTATTCAAAGTTTGACACAGTTCACAACACTATTCCCAGCTATCACGAAGAAGACTGTGGATATGTCACTGTCTCTATAAATAGACTACAAACTTTATTTTCATCTCAAGTAGTATTAGCAATATGTAAGTATCTCCCCAATACTTCACTTGAGAGTATACACTGTTTGCGCTTGATCGTATGCTCTCACAGTATTATTTCTGCGACTACATTTTTCTTCTCTTAATTTTCCATTGCAAATCCGCAGCCGGTTATCTGAACACATGCTGATATTGTCAGTAATGCAGATATTAGTCTTTAATTATTTTGTAGAAAGAACAGGCAAAGTGCCTTGTCCTGCCAACTTTGAAAAATACAATGGTCATTAGGGATAAATACGGCGAAAGGTTTTGTATATTTTAATTACCTTCCCTTCGCAAAGCACTAATGTATATAGGATATGTTCTTTTCGCCATAAAGTAACTACTAAATAAACAGATTATACCTACTCCGATATTTATGTAGAATTGCATACGAATTTATATACATACACTGCTGTTTGCGTTTCCTAGAATTGGCGCTGGATACAATTATAAGACTTTGACTGCGACTGTCAAAGATAAACAATAGGGGAAGTTTCGGCACTACTGTCTTTTCATCCGCATCCTCATCTGACAGAGTCAAAGCAATGAGTCTACACCAGTAGCAAGTAATTAGGCCAAACCATGACACCAAACCGAAATCCTTATTACTGACATGACAATTCTTACTGACATAATTTCTAATGCCCATTATACTATACATGTATATGTATATTTATATCAGTTTTCATATGAAGCGTAATTAACAAGATAACAGGCTTAGAAAAGTAAGCGTCGTACAGTAGAGTGTGCTATATGGACTTTTCCTGCTCCAAAAACCTAACCAGCAGGGGAAAGGAACCCCCAGCAATACTAACTGCCCCATTATTTTCCTTATAGCAGTTCCTCACAGCCCTACTAATACTGTGATCATTTATACGAATTCCTCTTCAACACCACTGCCATACTATATTTGGTGCTTTAATTTCATATTAGTTTGCGAATTGTACCGTGTACCTTTGATTCACAAGTTGTTGATTACTTGGTAATTTTATTGCTCACAACTACTCACAAGTTGATAAACATGATTCTGGGCCATGACCCTGCTTTAGCTATTTACAAAAATGGGAGGACAACACAAAGAGAGAGAGAGAGAGAGAAAGATTGAATAACTCTCTCGTTTAGTCGGTGTCGTGCCTGAAAAACTTTTCCAATCATAAGTCTTTCTGCCTACGTACGACGTGTACGTAGGTAGACTTACTCTTCTTTCAATTCTCAACAAGTTCTCACTTACTCACTCCGTCACAAGTTTAGTCAGAATTTACTTTTCCAGAGAAAGATGGAAAGAGAAACAAGCTAAAGGGGAGGGTGGCCTTCAACTTCAATCAAACATTCTAACAAATAGAGACAGATCGCTGAGCACACTGAGCCGAGCACTGAGCTGAATGTTATTGAAAAAAACTCAATCGAATCGAATATCTCTTTGATTCACTGCTTAAAGTTTCAAAGAAGAAAACTTTCAGAAAGGAAGACACACGAGATCGACTAAGTGAGTTTCAGTTCTCATACACTTTCATCGTCATATTTTTATCAAATATAATACCAAAGACGCTCCAAGGCCCATAATTTATATCATTTTCGTTTACTATTCAGAGTGCGCCAACTTTCTCTCAAGTCCGCTGTAAACACATTCCTCTCACAACAAATTTACAGGGCTACTTTCTTTTTGACCATTATTATTCAACAACATTATATTCAGTAATTGACTACACATTTTCCTGGATAAATTGTTGCATGATAAGGGCTTAGCCAAAAGTCAAGCACAGAATCCTGTCTTTTATGGACAGACAGCTACTATCTGCGTAACTTGTATACTTATACTTATATAGCCAATCTCCCAGGGTGTAAATAAATACTTTGGTAAAGAGGATGCTGAATGGGACTGTAATGAGAGAAATCAAGTGAAGCAATCCGAAGGCTGAATGCATAATATACTATTACAGATAAGTAAATAAAACAGAAACATCAGTAAGTGGTAGGCGCACTGCACATAATACAAATGAGTAACTTATACATTACACAGTGGATGGATAGTGGGCACCCAATTTAGCACAGAGAAAGGTAGAGTTGAAATGAGAGCTGCACAAGCACAACTCAAATTCAGTCAAGAAGACATCACAGCAGTATCTCCTATTCAGTTTGCTGTTGTACACTAAATATCTGCACTATATAGCAGTGTGCAAGCTGCGATGAGTCAGTCTCGGATATACAGAGAACATCAAACAAACTGAAATTGAAAGGATGTTAGAAGATGGTATGCTTTAGTTAAAGTGGAAATGCATTGCAATTCCCTGCCACAAACAACCAACCACGACAGTGCTGCGGCAAGGCACTTTTGCCAACCCATGTTACTAAGACTTGACTTTGCAGTGTAATCCTGGCTGACTTCGTTTGACTTGACTTCACTGTCTGCCATCACTAGACATTGTAGGTACACACAGGATCATATACATACAGATAGCTATAGTATAGTAGTATGAACTGTTATTACATACTTTTTGTACACAGAACCACTAGGTACCAAACTAGTTTCCACTGTGTGTTACTGATGGCTACAAACACAATGCAATGCATTGTACCGCACACGCTTTTTGAGTTCAGTTAGCAAAAGCTCTGTATTCTATCCATTAACGTTTCCATATGCTTGCCATAAATACTATGTACTACTACTGCTGCTGCATAGCTTTACTTTTACTATAAGCAGATGTAGACAGACACCACCACCACCGACAGCCATGAAATAGAATATTATGTGCATACATACGTAAGTATGGCATCTCAAGATTTTTGCTGTGCTTTTGTCGTAACCTACACTACACCATAGTTGGCTAGGTGCTCACACATACATACACGTAAGTTGTAGCTATTAGTATCGGTATTTTCTGTACACCACTAGTGCACAGAGAAGTAAACTGAGAGTGAGTTGTTAGCAACTCTGTGAGTTCCAAGTCTATACTCCTTTCCTTCCTCCTACAATAAAATTGCAAAGAGCGTATTGTACGAAACTTGTACTGTATTTTGTATATGTTGAATAGCAAATTGTATACACGAGTCCTAACCTAAGCTTCATTGCGTTATGCAGTTGTTTTACGTGTATAAGAGCATGCAGCCAAGGAATCAAACACTTGCAGTAGAGTTAACTACTTAGGTACATTAACTATGTGGTGTACTTATATAGTGTATTATGCCGTGGAGACAGAAAGTAGGTCAGAATTTTGTAACTTTCACACACACAAGCACTACATAGTACAATGTAGTAATGTATAGCAACAACTTGTACTGCTGCTTGCTACTACAACTTTATGCCACTTCTGTAGTAAACCTGATGGTAGGAATGAGAAAACTACAAAAGTAAAATGCAAGCTAATCTGGCATAATTCAATACATTACTCTTGCCATTCCTCTCTCACACTTCACAATTACACAGAAAATAATAAATATAAACAACAGCCATGCTTGCCGTATTGTGCGTCGTCATTGGAATCAGTGTAGGACGTAGGAGTAGAAATATTATATTCTCCTACCTGCACAAGTAAGTAATAATAGTATTTCTCTGTTATTTATTAAGTGATTCTGAATACTGATTAGGTATAAGATGGCATGCTTCAGTTAGGTATTACCTGCTGACTGTGCTACACAGATGCACCAGATATGCGCCGATGGTTATACCTTATAAATATACACACACATCAAATTTCATTTATTTATGTATGAGCACATTAGCACTCCGGAATTAGTGCAAAATGAGATATCCTTCTAATTTGTAGCCAGCAGCATTTATTTTGACAGCATTGTGTCCGTTAAATTGTAATAGCAACACAATACATGGCAAATTAATTTAGAAGTGTCTGAGAGCTGCAATTTTATTTATGTTTCCAACCTTCTTCTATCTAACGAAGAAACACTTAAGGTAAAAATATGTGCGTCCTGGTAAAATAGAAAACTGCAAATACCCCACAACACATAAGTATCAATACATAAACAATACCCATGACCGAGGCAATTTTTTCATGTAAAGTATACGAAGACAAGTGGTACGACAATCAGAACGGAAGGAAAGTCAGGCAGAGCTAGATAGTTAAGTGCTTTAGTTACTAACAATTTACATACCGTAAACCATTAATAATAGTATTAGGAGTGGCTTCAGAACAGGTCGAAACTTAGCAATCGTCATCATCTTACTTACAGGGTGTTTAGTTTATTTTGTAATGCTATGCCTAGCTCTGTTTCTCACATATCACAACTGATTTTAATGAGTGATACATCAAATAAGTGCTGCATAATCTGTTATTTGATTCTTCCTGAGAGTAGTTTTTCCATGGTTCACATTAAAATCGGTTAGGATATGTGAGAAACGCAGCTTGGACAAATCGTTAAATAATATAGCAGACACCCTGTACAAGGTTGTCTCACGTAATATACCAATTATGAAGTTATAACAAGCATATATATACCGATGTATACTGCAACCAATTATGGCGTTTAACATGTGAATACAATACTACATACTGTTCAGGACTTTTGCTGCTACTACCTTTAAACGTCTTTATCAGTACCGTCGTCATCATTAAATACTTATTACTGCAAGGTATCACAATCAACAACCCACATGCTCAATAGCGGTCATTATTTTTCTCGAATGTTCGTCTCTCATATTCAATAGAGATCCTCACATTAATTACACTTAATGGTACTTCATAAAATAGTGAATAGCGATAGGCAATAATGAAAATGATCGTTGTCTACCGCAAACTTCATTTCATATTGATGTTGAATTGCAGTTGCTGGTCGCTGGTTCTTGTTAACCACTAATACATAAAAATTTGTACAGCCAAATAAAATTAAGGGTTTCCATTACTAATCGTACTATGTATTCTATGTAGTTAACACGTCTTTGTATGAGAACATTTTTTATTGATCATTCAAGTTTTGCTACTTATAAAACCGCAACTAATATTAAAATGAAAGGAAATAAATAATACACTACAGAAGACAGTTTTGAATGTTGTAATGTAAGTCCTAAGAATTTTGAGTACTTGCATACTTTACAATCATGAGATCTTGATGCACAAACCTAATGATTATACATCCAAGCCTGCGATAATAAAAATTCAGATTGTCAGATGAAAGTGATTCAGTAAACGTATATTCCCAAAGGAGCCCTGAGATAAATAACATGGAAAACCTCCCACATAAAATACCTTAACATGTGAAAACAAGCAAACCTTAATGTCATCTGAAATGGTATTGAAGACATTTATATAAAACATGGAAATAAGCAAATGCATTGCCATTTCATTACATTATACACTGTCAATACCAAACGCTTCAATAAAGGAGCAATGATATTCCTTAGGTAGCATTTCAACTTACATATAAAGCCTAATCTCAATCTCATTGAAATGTTTTCCTTGTTTGATGTACTGTGGAGAAAACAAGGGCATAGTGAAGGTGTACTTATCGTAACCTACACATTACTTTATGCATAAGATGAAGTTACGTCAGCAGACGAATCTA
>JABASC010002518.1:0-17307 GCA_019776185.1 Plutomurus gul | reverse complement strand
GTATTATGGGTTTCGCTTCTACTTTTCTTTGCCGCTCGCAATTTAATTGGTTGGTTCATGCGCATCAGACTTGGCGCAAGCAAAATCCATAACCTAGCGACGGAAGCGAAATACTAAAGCCGTGGTTGGGGACCCCCAATATAATTCAGAAATCACAAATACAGTTCGAAATAAATAATTAGCTATATAGATTCTCAGTATCAACATTTTTACAGAATTTCAGGGTGTCCAAACATTTATTGATTGAACAGTATTAATTTGCGATGTAAAAATGGTGGCATTTTTATACAATTTATAAAAATGGACGCTACAGGAGAAATGGATCATGGAGCGGTATAATAGATGGAAGGTTGTTGTGCATATTAATTCTTATATTAACTCACTAGTAAGTAAAAATTGTGTTACTTTAGGTGTCAAATTTTGTGCAAAAATCTATTAAAGTTTCTTCAATTTTTTTGTAAACACCGAAATAATCTGCACGAACTCTATAGCTAGTAGCATTCGAAAATGCAGCAGGACGCATCGAATAACACACTAAACTACCACTATCACAAAGACAATGTATGTATGTACATTGTACATCAACTAACTAACGGCTAATAAAGGTGCAAAAGTATCTCACGTAACTGGGTTATTCTCACACAGACACAAAGACACAGAATAAAGTTCCGAGAGTCACTCTAAGTAATTACACACAGCGTATTATATACCCCGTAGTATTTAAACCAGTAGAAATAATGATTGCGATGTAAAACCAATGAAAGTTCTAGTATAAATGTTTAATACAGTATGTTTAATCATGATTTTGGCAAGTAATTTTCAAAGCAAAATTCACCTAAATATTTAATCATGCAACAAAACTAATCCACAACATTGCGCTTGCCAAACAAGGTAAGCAACACCTAATACAGCACAAGTGTTAGACATTATGCCGAATACAGTTAAGTAAAGGCGAATAGCTGTCACAACGCAATTTTACAGCGGTAGGACACTCTTTCCACCCTTTTTACGTTTTTAATTGCTTTTATTCTTATTTATGTAATGAAGTACACACTCTCATTTCAATAGCACTGCGCTTCCACAATATTTGAAGAATGACTACGTACGTCCATGTAACTGAACATTTCACTTGCTCGAAGCAGTTTGCACATCAGCCAAAGCGCACGGAAACTAAACGTCAAACGATAACGTTCAACCGAGACGTTTGTAGACGCCAAGCATTATCACCAGAGTCTGGATATGTATTTACTAAAAAAACTCCAAAATATGTATGTATATGTGCTAAAAACTATTGAAATATTAGTTTTGCCTAAATGTACGCAAAAATAGATTTAAAAGTACAATTACAGACAAGTTACTAAACGATTAGGAACGTGTTTGGAAATTAATAGCATATAAATTGTTAAATCATTCTAACAATTCCACGTTCATTTACATGTGGCTATGAATGATTTTTTCGATGCTGAAACTTGTTTCATGCGGACTTCAATATTTTCGTCTACACAATTACTTTCATTAAAATCTGAAGAATTTTAAAATCTCTTTTTCATAACGTATTTCCATTTCGTCAAGATTTTCAGTAACCTTTTTTTTATTTTAAAATATAATAGATGCGTGGTTTTCGAAATTGTTTCAATGGATCTGGGAGAGAATAATATTTCTAAGAAATATTGTAGGCAAACAGAAATATTTTATTATAACTTTAGTATGCTAAGTTGTGCTGCACTGTCTTATTTCTAAAAATAACTAAAATTTCAAGAAATTGTCACATTACGTGACACTTATGCCTCTAAAATTGTCGATGAAATTTGTTAAAAAGAAAAAAAATCGTAGAAGTTGGAAAAAACGAAAAATATGTGCATAATATGTGCTAACTTATGAAATATGTTTTATGTGCTAACGACGAAAATATGTAAATATATGTGCTATAAAATCTTGAAGTAACACTGTCCTAGGCGTATGTATGTGTACTTAGAAGCGAATAGAATATAATATATACATACATATAATACATACATATTCGGACTCTGATTATTTCCTGTCTCCACCTTCATTATAATGTTTGAAACCATTAACCTATGCTTATGCTACTGAGTCTATTACCGTTACCGACAAATTCATTTGTTCTAAGAAAATGTTTTACTGAAGTAATGCCCAACTTTAATTTCATTTACTGACCATTAATTACATGCCCTTACATACCATCAAGAATTTTACACACACTTTTGCCTACACTTTTATTATCCAGAATGCGCACGTAGTCGTATTGTTATTATTATTGTGGCAATGTCGTAAATGTCTCATTCAAACTAATTGCATAAGAACGAAACTTACGAGAGGAAAATTAATTATCCATACATTACTATTATAGTGTGCATATACATAGTAGACAATAATGAATGAGAGACAAGTAGCCATAAAAATCTAGAAGTGCACTTTCTTTATTTTTTTTATTCGTTGAGTATCCTGCTCGGCCAGTTTTCTTGTCCTTTAGACTTTTTAATCCAATTTATTGTCAACATAATGCAAGTGTAAAATTTAACATTTCCATTTCACATTACATTCCGACTTCCTTCACATCCTTATGGCTACTAAAGTGACAATTTCGATTTCTTCTTTCTAAATACAAATCAAATTCGACGACAAATATTTCTTCGTACAACCACAATGCAAAACTGCATCCTACAATTAGCATCTTATATAAAACTACTACAGTAATTAGTACAGATATAAGAAAAGAGTATTGAGAACTGATGCGGGTAAAAATCAGTGCAACACAACACAACAATTCCTAGAAATGGGGGTGGTCGTAGCTGTTGGTGGCACAATTGTAGATTACACGAGTATCTAATAAGTACAAAACAATAATAATGGTCACACATCCTTCATTAAACACGGAAAACACATTCGCCAGAGACACAAAAAGGATTTATGGATTTTGCAAAACAAATTAATACTTTTGCTAATCACAAAAAATCATGAATTTTTTTTATTCAAAGTGTAAAAAACGCATTCCCCTCGGTGATCCAATTTAGTCGGCTTTTCTTTATTGCACGCCCACCTTGGAATAAGGGGTACTTGCAAAAGGGTAATAAAAGGGCTGTTTTTTTTCTAATTTCCAACAAAATTTTAACACGAACAGACTCTAGTCATGCAATTTTGCCCCTTTTGTTTGCCCAGTTGGTAGCTGAACACTGAATCCCATATATGTCACTAACATTCAGCACGCAAACTCAATCAGCTACTGAGAATCCTAATACAATTGAGTACACTTTTTCGTCCAGTCACAAACATTGTGGATTTAAAAATTTTAAAGTTCCGCTAAAAAAATTCATACTTCCCCAAACGGTTTTTCTGGTAGGGGGAAGAGCTGGTCGTAGGCGGGTGGGTTTTCAACCGTCTTCTTTTTCTGTTTCTTCGTAGCCCCCTTCTGTTCTTTTGTACATTTAGTTTCGTCCTCTGGGGTCAAAATGCAATCGGAAGGCTCTGCCAAATTGCAGACGGCCGGAAAATGACCAGTGCCCCCGCCGGTTGCATTCGAGTTCGGGTTCCAAATCACTTTATTGTAACTGTAGTACACTCGAAGCACCACCAGAAGAATTATGATGATTGCTGCCAGACTGACGATTCCAGCGACCAACCCACCGCTCGACTCCTCCTCCACGGACTTTTCGCTGGAAGTGGGCGAATCCAGCGTTTCGTAGTGCACATGATGGTTGTCCGTGTCTACGAACAACTCCCCGTCGTCGTTGTGCGGCATTTTATTATCTTCCTCTTCTTCTTGGGGGGATTTGCTATTGGTCGGGACAATTATTGAATTTTCTGGGGAAGGAGCTCTGAAGGTCGATGATTCGAAATCTAAAATTTCTACCGCCGGTTTCAATTTTTCCTCAAAAGGTTCTGTAAATCTTTGGGGGGAATTTGTGGTTGTTGTTGTAGATTTTTCCGGGGCTTCTGTTGTTGTCGTCGTCGTTGTTGGGGGAGTGGAAGTTTTGGTTGGAGGATGAGTAGTGGAGTGTGTAGACTGGAGAGTGGGCTCTGGAGGGCGGTGACAATTCGAAGGGTCTTCGTCAGAGCCGAATTCTTGTTCAAAAGCACAGTTAACAATTCTGTCACAGAACAAGGCGGACTTTATGCACGTGTTGGTGTTCGTGGAAGACAGGGAGCAGGATCTGTAGTCTCCTCTAGTAGTTCGGTTACTGCTTCTTCCCTCACAAGCTGCACGCAAGAGGAAAATTAGAGTAACAATAATTATTACAACGTGGTAATTATTTTTTAAATCCTTATTCTTAAGTCCCCAAATTACATGTAACGTACAGATTACTGCGTGCCTACAGTTTATATACCTAAAATACCTTTAATATTTTGTTATATTAACAAATATAGTTAATTTGTGTGGTTTTGATCTTAATAATCGTTTAAGTATTTTTTATCCGAAAATTTTAATAGCAGTAAACATTTTTTTGATTTCACAATTCAAGTTCTTCTATTACGCTATTACTAATATATGGCTTATGGTGTTTGTCAATGTTGTAATGTGTGTTTTATTAACGGTTACTAAAAATAATTTTTTAAAATAAATGTTTGGGGAAATGTTCCTTCTTTCATTCTATTAACATTTCAATATCAAAACAGTAGAATATTATAATAATGGTACTCATTTTCAGTACGTATGAATCATGAACCTATATTTATAGTGCTTGTTGTGTTTTAATTTAGGGAAATCTCAATTTCACCACGTTTAATGAAGTTCCGTATGAAATATTTAATTTTCAATCTAATTTATTATCGTCGAAATAATTAGATTAACTGTATTCCACTGATTCATCGACAGCATATTGTTTCGTAATTCGTAAAATCTCATCCTAGCTTTATTCTTTGATTAATTTTTTCAAATAACAAAAATGTGTTCATTATGCATTCAAGCAAATTCAACAAACTTTCTTTTCATTTCACCGTATAAATTGAATTAATAATACTGCAAATATTAATAATTATTAAACCTACATGAAAAGAATAGATAAATAATTCTTAGAATTACGTACCTTTGTATGCAGTGAAGACGACTTCAACGCGAAGGACAGGATTGCGACTGGGGTCTAAGAAATCAAAGTTGAAATTGCGAACTAATCCCCAGATGTATCCGTGATACAATAGCATTTTCATCCTTCCACTTGGACTCAAGAAAACCTATTCATAAATTACATACATGTTATCTGCCCATAAGAAAGTAGATTGCACTGAGGGATGCTAAAGTCAGCGGAAATATTACTCGGGGGCCCACAAGACCATGTGGATTGAAGCTAGAGTCCCGATTATCCACCTTCCCACAGATGCCGGTAGTCTCCACCCCGTCAATCTCCCCAAACTGTCCACATAACACACATTTCATCAGTCAACTCAATGAATGCGACATTACACGCTTCAATAATGAGTTCGCATCATTATTCTATAGACAGAGGCCTATCTCGTCTGCTAACAAACAATAATATTAAATTGTTATTGTTCTGCACGAGGAATGAGGAGTAGGCGTCTGCATAACAGAGATCCTCGTACATATATTATCATTATAAACTTCCACCCCCACAAAACAACGGAAACAACAACAAAGGAGGAAAGCCTCTTTAAGCGAAGGAAGAATTGAAAACGATATCGTGCTCGTTCCTTGTTCTTCCTATGCTTCCTTTCCACTTGTTCACTCACTAACCTCTCAACCCTATTCCTCAACAACAATGCCTTCTATTTTCCATATAAGACAATGCAAATCTCTATCTCTTTTCTTTATGTTGGCATTATTATTATTGTATGTGTGTTGTGTGCGTAGTACACGTGCAGACATCGGCTATCTACATTTATAGCTACTACATATAACATGATAACAAATTAATACACATTTTATTTAAAGTAGAATGTATCTTGATGTTTACATGGAATAAAAATTTACTTTTCCATAATGTACATACATCGTGGGTAATTGTAGGTTTGGAGGTTATTATTACACGACGACCCATTGTATCGTTAGTTTTCATTTCTATGGCTAATATTTACGAGTTTCTAACACTTTCCTGGCCAACCTGTCACAATGTGCAAGGCGCTGCACGCTTAATTGCTGACATTAATCACCTCTATCCTCCTAACGAGTTTTTCACAATTGTTTTGCGACATATATATTCATTCTAATAGAGACTAGGCAATTTCTCATGCGGCAGCTGCTGCTGCTGCTACTGTTTTCTGTGAATTAATCATTTAATAGATTCTAATTGAAGATAACGTGTGTTACATGTAGGGGATTTAATGACATTATCGATTTACACGGGAGAAGCATTATTCATACAGAATATTATATGATATATGACTTTTCCAATTAAATTCTTTATTATTATTGCAATGTGGTATTGGATTTTTTCTAAACTCGTGCAGACTGCTTACTAAATTGATAATAATCATGATTTTCTGCATTCTTAATAAGTGCCTTACTAATTACCTAGTGAAGATTCCTCCTAATGATTGAATTGAATTTCAGCAAGAAAATTACGTGCAAGTCATTCATATGTGATATCTAATAGTTTGAATACTACGCTGACAATTTAATAGAGAATGTGACGAGTAACGAAAGCCTACACGTTATAGGTGCATTATTATTTTCTTTTGTGTTACGAGCACGTTTATGGGGAATAGAGGACAACGATTACGATGAATTCAGATTAACACTTGGGAAACGAAGAGGTACAATAGATTGCACAATGCGAATGCACACACATTATTCTCACTATGCATTCCCATACAATGTTGTGTTCAGGGAATATTTTATAAAAGTAGACCTGTCTGTGCAATTGCAAATACGTATTATTACGCATGCAGCAAATATCTCATTAAAGATGGATATTTCCTTTGTAAATGTATTGGGCACACTGCACGCAGTTAAATAATAAGAACTTTTGGGGGCAGGATAGGATTATTGATCTTTGGCAATATTATTATTAGTGACAGGCAAAGAAAGATTTTAGAAAGCTAGCCCAAAGGAATGGAATCTAGATTGACATAATTTTGCAAGGAATTAATTATCAAACTATGATTTTTTCTGCAATTGTAGAATACATGTGTAATTTGTATATATCTATTATTACTTTAATGCATGGTCGCTCAGAAATGGTCGCACTTACTAATTTGACAAAAATGCACGTACTATCTGAAATATTTTTTGTGTGTGAATGTTGAGAAAGCAACCATTCATCTGCAAATTGTTTTATTTTTAGGCTTCTGTCATCGTATGCCAGTAAATGCAATACTACGTGGGTGCCCAAAAAATCATTAATCTAAAATGTATTATAAAATTCTCGAAGTACTGTCGTCACCTACCTTCTACTACTAATTTATAAGATTCAATCAATAAAAGAAAACAAATGGTGTAAATATAGCAATGTTAAAATCAAAGCTAACAATATTTCTTAATTGGTTTCAAGAAAGGGGATTCCTTTGGAAGAAACAGTTTTTAATTCATGAATTATTTTAAGAAAGAATTTGCGTTCGAGAAGAGAGTAACAAAATCCGATTAAAATTTCTTGAATAAAATTTTTGCAACTACTAAAGTAATTTATTCTATTTCAAAATATTTAACATTTATGTTTACCTGTATGAAGTCATTGCATCCTGTCATGGCGGTCCTTAGATCCAAGCTTTGAATTACGGCCATAACACCGTAGCCTCTCGGAGCTTCAATTTCGAATTCCCCAGGTCCGGAGATTCGTCTGGCGAGAAAGACTTGATTGGAAGTGGCAGAAGGACTGTCAGGTACCAACGGAATCACTACAGAATAATTTGGATAGTTGACCAGTGGAATGTATTTACCAGTGTCCGGACTGAAATAAGTGGGCCCGCGCAACGAACGGTCGTACTTTGTAAGAGAAACCAGGGAAGCTACATGGAAATTACAAGATAATATTATATACAAATCATTGTAGAGTTTGAAATGCACAGGTACATTCATTTGACTGTCATTAGTGGAACGGTGTCAAATTATTTCTGTGACAATTGGTTAAAGTCGAATTGAATTTTCAATAATAATCCTTCTCAGTGCATCGCCTGGAAAATGTGTATTCCAATTTTGTCCATAACAATATCGTGACAGAAAAATTAAATTTATACTTTTTTTTGAATAAAATTTCGATGCCGAATTTATTATATTTTGAATTGACTTAATATTAGTACTACGTAACACACAGGTTTTAATTCTGTATGTCGGTAATGTAATATATGTCACCTTTGTAAAATTCAATAAAGATCAATTTTGTGAAGACAATGAGAAAATATTTTGTTTTGGAATAGCTTAAATGGGAGAATTTCCTTGAACTAAGCTTTTATTTAAATAAACGACTTATATCATTTATGTAATTGACAAATATGTAATCTTTATTGGATAATCGATTTATTTATATGTGTACATATTTAGGTGTTGACAGAGAAGTAATCGAACATGTAATTTGTACCGACAACTCATTTTTGCGTGCATGTTGTATGCAAAGATTTTTGTTGTGAGTAATATAATAATCCTGCATTTTATAAGATATTAATAATTCATTTAGTAACCTACGTCCATAAGTGACTCCGAGGACCCTTGACACATATCCAACGAGAAAATACACACACCACCAGGAAACCACAGCCATTCTGAAAATTTCTCGGGGCACACCGACCCACAAACTTTCACCACAATCTCTCTCTCAAAATTCACCGAATTTCACACAAAAAATCACAGAGTAGCAGCACTTGGCGAAATTAGGAAGAATTCGTCAGTGGGACAACATTCGCAGTCAACAACTCCACATCCCAATACATGTTGACCGTTCCGCATCAGCAGACAGTAAAAAGGCAACTGGCAGTCCGCTCTGATCTCTATTACAACTAATAACCAGAGCCCCTATCATAACCAGAACAGACAAATCTAGTGGCTACTGCCAACTACCTGTGTGCAAATAGATAAGAGCTCATCTAGGATTCCCAACTGCACTTACAATTTCGCTGTATTTTAGTTACGTAGTCTTCGTCTCAACAACTCTCATCGTACATAGCATGTTGTTGTTTGTTGTTGCTGAGCGAGGAAAGGAGAGTGCAAGTAAAGAATGGCCACGACGATACTCTGATACTCTACATACAAGAAATTGACAATTTGAATGCAACCTTTTAGTTAAAAGGGGAAATCGCCCTCAATTTTATCATTGTTGAGTATTACATTATATATTATAGACATCTAACCTGCATGTTATGTAGCACGCTGTGTACATAATACTATTATAACATTTACAGCTCAGTGCGTGGCTGTGAAATATAAAAAGTGACGTAGCCACTGAAGGGGGGCACATTGACTTCGTTCATGCTAGTAGGAATAGGATACAATTAATATAATATTGTAATCATAGGAAAACTGAACATTGCCCCACAACGGTGGTTACGCCACTGAATGTAAATGTAACCATGTTTTAGCTTTGAAGTAATTGTGTGTGATTCACAATTGCCAGTACAGAAGAGTACTTTCTCATGTGTGTGTGTGCGAATGAATTACTAGCAATTATATGACGACTTTGCCGTGCATAGAACATAGAACTTTGTGTAACCTCTTCGTAATTTTACTCCATTAGAGTGTTTGCTCTCTTCTTCTATGCGTAATAATACTTTAAATGCAAGTGTTATCAGCAGCAGCAGCGGTGGCCTGCTATTTTATTAGAGCTCCTCTCCTTTTCTACATGGAAATTACGAACGTGTGTTTGTGCCGTGGAAATGCAAAGTAGTGCACGTAACACGACTGTACTGTGTAATCTACGAGCGCATCTTGACATTATGACCTCACAGTATACCTTTTAGCCGCTAATCAAATGAATGCAATACTCAGTGTGGAATCGCACCACATTTTTCATGAGAGATTTCAGTTGTTGTGGGATTTGTTGCATTATTGGCACATCTCGTTTATAGTGGAGTTTTTTCTACTTGCTTTAACGTGGGTGCACAGCACTGGTGGCTGAATGGTCGTTAACCATTAGTATAATGGTACTTGCTAATTTGGTTGACATTCGCCCCTCCCCCCCTCTCTCTCTCTCTGGGGCGAATACCTGTTATGATGGGAACTATGAAATAATTTGCGTGTCCTAATAGTAGTAAACAATTTTATTGCTTATCTTGCTTTTTAAATCAGTTGGTGAAAATTGCAAAGAAATAAAATTAATGGTTCGTTGCACCAAATTTGAAGATAATGGATTTTGTGCTGGAACTCTGTCGCACGGATAAATATTTTCCTCAAATACCTTTTAATTGTTGCTGTTTCTTAATAGTGTTTCTTTGTCATTATCTCAATTAGAGTTAGTTAATACCTATATATTAAGCTTTTGTTTTTTCAAGCAGCAGCATTAAGCTAATCTTTAGGGTGGGCTTCACTCAAGTATTGCAACCAAAAATTGGTTACGACTTTCATCGTTTCATTCGCAAAAACTTTTAAAAATGATTCTCTTTTGGGAGTATTTTTGCCGTGTAAAAATTAAAATAGATTACGAATTATAATTGTGAAATATATATTCAGATTGCAACAATCCATATTAAAGGTGTACTTCAATTACAGTGGTAAATGCATACAATTTTTCTCATTTCTGCATCGGATAAGGATGAATCAGATAACTTCAAAGAAATAACAAATGTAGTCATACAACTTTTAATATTGTTAGTACTACTAATTAATTAAATTCCCAAGACGTAAGTTACGTTCAAGAAGAAATGAACTTGGCGGAAGAAAGGACAAATGTAATGTAGCATTTGTGTGGAAATTCTCTTCTGTTTTAACCATAGACATCTATCTAATATGTTTTAACACAAGACCTCTGAGGCAGAGGAGGGTAGCTAGGAAGAAGCTCTCTCACATGTGATGTAATAAGCGCTGGGAATTTCTAATTAATCTTATAACTAAATACATTTACGGGTAAGTTCTCTTTCTCATTCCTCTGTGACTGGCACTGCACAGTACAATACAATGTAATATGTCTTACCAAAGGCACAACCTCACCAGAGAACTAATTGCATTATAAGAAGGACACTTAAATGAAGTACACAAAATTCCCAATAGTGTCCTCAGCTTAATTAGCTATGTATCTTCTTATATAATAATAATAATGTATCACCCTAATATGCAAATTATTCTTTACTTTGGGGAAATATTTGAATAAGAGAAAATGGCAAAGTCAAGTTACAGCTAATGACGTCCACCGCATCACTTACCTAGAAATCTCCAATTCTTTAGAAGTATAATTTCTGTGAAATTGAGAGTCAGTAATTCGCAGACGTACTCACGAATTCTGAGTTCACAGTTCAATTCATTCAGTAATATTACGCTAATACATGTATTAAATGACGCGTTTAGCAAACCGGTTTCCCTATTAACTCCGTGTGCAATGAGCTATCAAACCCAATATAAGAATAAGATCTACAAAAGGCACAGGTACCTAACTCGAAATTTTTCTATAGAAAAACTCTTATTTAAGTACATTGGATCTATTCGTGTAATAGCGCTCTGTTTTCACTTTTAAATTACATACTGTGAGGAGCACCATGCGTAATTCAGTGAACTTGTTGCGGTATAAAAAGAATAATTTTTTCTCATAATGTCTTCAGTGCTGTATTTTAATTTTAATTCATCCGAAATCTTATTATCATAATATCTAGGATTCGATCTAGACATTCAGGTTTCGTCTTCTTTAGACTTTGTTAAACGTGGAAACTGCAATCTAATAAATATTCTGGTGAAGTAAAACAAACTTTTTCGCCAATTACGCAGTCGTACTTGAGACAATTTACGTGAAGGCAATGATTCATCCCTCCTGCCCTCTTACATGTTCTAAGTGTCTTCGTGGTCATTTCATATTTTAAGGGTTTTTCTTCACACAGAGATCCTTGCACTGCCCACCTAAAAGATTTCGAGTATTTTCATGAATATAATTTTTATTAATGAATGAAGCACGCAGTAAAAAAATACATTTGTTATGTACACAGGAGTAGCAGATACCTTCTCATCATGCATTAGACAGATGTATACAATTTAAATAAATAAGGAGAGAAATAACAAAGATTTATTTTTTGATAATGTTGGCAACACACCCATCACTCCATGTACATGTCTAAGTGTTTATAACGAAGGAAAAAGTCTTCTCACAAGGCTAGTGGAAGCTTTAGGGTAAAATAACCTTGCGAATTATTTTAGAGATCTTTTCCTTCTTTAGACACATTCAACTAGCTGACTTATACCTCACCACTGAAACTTATTCCATTCACATGTAATACAATATTAGTAATATATATGTAATATGTATTGGTAAAAAAACTGAATGCTGAGTTCCTCTGCTCCAATTTTACGTATGTATTATGATGTATGCACTTACTAAGGTCAAGATTGCAAACTAACTTCTTTGTGGTATGAATACTTTCGTTTTCAACAGGATTTATCTCCTCAGGATAGAATGCAAGCCAAGGACACGTGTAAACTTATAATGGTCGTCCTACCTTGTATTCTGTTTAACATTACATCATGGAGAATCGTGGCCCAAAGGGAGATAATTGTTCGAAAATGTGCCATAGTCATATAATTAGTCATTTGGCCCGTTACAATTATTGGCGGCTCAAAAAAGGAGGATATCACGTAACTGTTTGTGCTCTGATACAACTAATGTATTTGTACATCGTCCTGTGTCTGCCCCAGGGTTTAAAGTGAGAAATAGCAAATAATCAGCGAGAAAATGGAAATTTCAATGGGAATTCCTAATTTTTCCCATCTCACTGGGCAAATGGGGAATTGTGAATATTAGTGTGAAAATGAAAAGTGGGATTTCCCACTTTTCCCCACTGGGAAATTGGAAATTGGAAATAACAGTTAATAAGTGGTAAAATCCACTGGGAATTTCTATTTTTTCCCAATCCCAGTGGGGTGTTGAAAGAATTTAAGCCCTGGCTGCAGAAACAAAACAGAAAACAAAAGCTGATCACATTATACTGTGTATAAGAATTTTACTACCAAATATGGTTCGACGACTTATTACCAGATTTATGATTTATCACGTCCTTCTAGCACCACCAGCAGTAATTACTAGAGCGAATGATTCGACTGCTGCCGTTTAGTATCTCCTTTATGGTTACTGGGCGCAAACAGTCGATTCGACTCACGAAATTAATTCCATTCCGACGCTGCGGAGTGAACTCACTATAATAATCAGTAGTAATATTCTAAAATATGTACAGCATAACATTATTAAAGATGACAGGTTAAAGTGCTGCTGACTCCAATTATTACAATACGAGATTCTGTAGATTTGTAGGTATAGAAATACACAATATTATTTTTACGTAACACTCAATCAGGTATAAACCATAAGTACATTGCGTTCAGATACCTTATGCTAATGCTATGTATAGAATCAACAACAATAGAGTATTGTAACTGTGAGTGAGATATCATTATAGTACTACAGGGTGGTTCAGTTGATTGCATCAGTTGAAATCAAATCAGAATACGGAATCCAGTGCACTCGCATAATATAGATTCTAATACTTGTACAACAAATAAATGCTAATAATTGTTTCTATGCTTTGTAGCTCTCTGAAAATAAATGTATAAGCAGATATTATATTATAAGAGAAAGGAAATTAGATTCCTGGTAGATATGCTTTATATAGAAACAAAGAAAAAGCTGTAATAAATATATTAATTATTTACAATTATCAAATTATCATAGTCAAACAATAATAAGTATAATGCTGTGATTTTGGGCTCAACTCCAACCATTACAATTTAAATATAACAAACTGTTTCCAATAAGTATAACAACAGGTCTTGCCATTTCTTACATGTTGCCGCAGTTTGTTTATTGTGAATATTAATTACACTTTTTCAGTCGGAGAAATGGATTCAGTTTTTAACGTAGTTCTCTTGCAGATTTTTGATTACATTGAATTGAATTGCAATTGAATTCAGCTTTGGGAATTGCCTTTGGCATGAGATGCTCTGAGAGATTGCGGTCATGTACACACATACATTATTGTACTGAGATTCAGAGCTCGGCTCACTCTCTAGAACGCAACGGGTGTATCATTTCTCCACTAGAAAATGTCTGTACTTCTTAAAGGTGATGATGGTAGTTGACTTCTCTTGTCTTGGCTGTGTGTGCAACCAGAGAGTGACTCTCTGTTCGACTGAAATGAAAATCTCTTTTTCATCGAAGCAGAGAGCAAAAAGTTGCTGTATAATAAAATATACGGGCATACAACGCAGACAGCAGCAAAATCTCAGAGTTTCTGTACTTTGTACTCACCTGATGTGATGGATGCATGCATATTGTATGTATATGTAGTAGATAGGAGATAGTAGATACGTGTATTAAAGTGTTGTGCACACACAATGAAATTCCATACATTAGTACAGGATAATAATTTTGTAGCAAAAAAGGAAAACCTTTCACACAAATTAGGCGTAAGGCTTGTGTCTGTATTTTAGAGCCACGATGCACTAAAGTGTAGGTGTAATAATGCAAAGCACATGCTCTCGTGCTTTATTGTACTTATTGCTATTGGTGTACAATGCCTAATAGATGCTGCTAAAAAGTCTTATTGTTGATCTACCATTAAAACGTTCTCTGTCTCTCTCTCTGTGTACATGTCTGTAAATATTACGTAGGTACTGTAGCGAATATCCTGACCAAGAGATCGTTCTAATGGTCTTTAGGTAGTGCACACACAGTGCCTTACCTGGTTGCTTGTGTTGTAGTTTATATTTAATGGTGCAGTGTGTAGAAATAAAGATATCCCTTTTACAGATGAAGTGGTAGGATGACGTCACTTTTCGAGTCAAACCATCATCCCAACTAACTACTTACTCAAGGTAGATGAGTTGCACTTTAGTATACACATTGGATGGATTGTACATATAAACAGTGTACAGACAGATTGCAAACGTGCATTGTGTCTGTGTAGTTAGTTTATCCTTGCTGGATTACTTACTGGTTAGAATTGTATTCCATTACCTCGACTTTATTTACTGTTGCCGTCGTCCTGTTGTGTGTGATCTGTGTGTGTGCAGCGCTTAGCACAGTTGCTTAGAACTCTTTCACTGTTTACGCTGTGCTCAAAGGTGTTTGTCGATCTTTTACTGTTTTTAGTGCTTCAATCTTGTGCTGAATCGATCGTAATTTTTATTTCACCACCACAGACTCAGATCTGTCACGTTGTGCATGTAGTTAGCACCTGTGTGAAGATTATCTCGGTATTCTTTCGTCAACAATTAATCAAAATGTAAATATTGAATTTATTGTTGACTCTAGAAAATGTGAGCAGTGATTCTTAAGTACCCGCCATATTGGGTTACCTTTGTGTGTGGCGGAAAAATCCCTGCATTTGAAATTGATCCTTTGTTCATGTGAAATATTGTGGTGTGCCCACGTACCTCTAAATAAAAGCACGTGATAACAAAGGATAGGGAGATTCCTATTAGAAAAGATAATTGTATCAAGTATTGCGCACGTGAAGTAACTTGAAAAAAGTCGCATCCTTTGTTTTCCTCTGTGTGAAATTATTATCCGACGGAATTTGTGTTGTTTTGTGTGGGAATTAAATATAAAATATAATGTCATCAAGATAAACCCTGGGTTTTATTATTTGTCTCTTGTTCTTTAAATTCTCAGCAGTGGAAAAGTGTTTTGGATTTGAAGCAACATTTACTTATTATCTACGTAGTAATAATTCTTATCTACAAGGTGGGATGTGAGTCAGTGCGGTACCTTTTTTTGTGGAGATTATAAACGGTAAGTACTACGTAGTCTGCTTTAATGATTTCGTCGAAACTACAGATATAATATTTATGTTCCTCACTTTTACATTGTTACTGTATCGTGGACAGTTTGCACATTAATCCAAGTGATGGGAGTGTGCACAGTCAGTGTTATCAACATAAATACACATTGGATTTTGAGAAAATCTTGAGATAAAGTGTTACTGAAGAGGAAACAAAGAAGAAAAATGTGCGGATATAGTCGAAAAGAGCATTTTCTTTGGAAAATTGCAGTGATTTTGGGCTGCACGATGGCCCTGCCTTTCGTGCACGGAGAAGGCGACGAAAATGGTAAGTCTTTTGTATTGTATCACAAAATGTAGTTAAATAAGTGTAAGACTCTGCTTGTACTTTGTGAATGCATGTTTACATTATCAACCCTGAGGCAGTTTAAAAGAAAAGAAAAATAGGTCAAAAGCTCAGTGTAGTTTTCTGATGTGCTAATTGTTGCGTCAGTTTACCAACCATTCCATTAACAAATATTTTACCTCCACGAGTAACGTGAAGTTCTAATGGCCTACAGCTATAGAGTAAAAATCGCCTTATCTCAAAAGAATCAATGTTCATAGAGTTAAATGAATGTCAGTATTTCACATTTTTAGATGGACAAAAATGACAAAATGGCCGATTTTTATATTTCTTCCAAAAATGTATCCAGTTTTAAATTTAGTACATTTAAAATGTAGATTTAATTTTAGACATTTCCTGCCATTTTTGACAGTTTGTCGATTATGTGAATTTTGAAAAACAAGAATGTGAATTTTTTTCCTGATTTCTTTTGTGCTTTGTAGCATCCTCGGCTACCCCATCCTCTACACCGAGAAGCATTCTGGTGCTGAAAATCTCTCCTAATTTTAAGTCACACCAGGAGGGAGATGATTTTATTCGAAATCTTAACAGAAGACTGGAGGGTTACAAGAAGAAACTTTCAGAATACGAAACTGTTCGTGGCAATTCGGAGAATATTCCTCCTGGTAGAAATTCCCAGTACCCGTCCTACGATTACCCGTACAAACCCGCTGAAGACTTGAACTACCACACGAACGTTATTTTGTATTTCATAGGAATCAGTGTGATCATTATTGCTATTGGCGTGTTGTCATGTTTGTGTATCAACAAATCGTCATGTCAAAAATGTTTGGGTGAAATCAGTGCTCGAAATGACAGTTCTTCTCATAATAGTAATAGTAATAATTCTAGTTCGAGAACGAGAAGAGTGGGTGCCATTGGCAATAATGGCAATCTTAATCGTGGATCTCGTGTTAGTAGTAGTATCAGTGTCATTAGTGGAACGACAGCCTCCACAAGTTTCTCAGTAGCTCCCAGTGTTGTCAGTGTTAATGCAGTGGGGATTGATGGGGTCAATTCCTCCCAGACTCCCAGTGACCACATCCAAATCAAGGTTATGCCCGACCTTCCGCCATCTTATGAAAGTTTGTTCCCGCCCCCTCCACCCACCT
>JABASC010002517.1:0-17311 GCA_019776185.1 Plutomurus gul | reverse complement strand
AGTTATACAATTCAATGATGAGTATTGCCATTTTATCCGTAAAAACGTATCTAATCACTGAATGAAACTAATCACTATTTAATAATTACTTTTAGTACAGTAGTTAGTATTGAGGGTAGTGTTGTTGAAATGACCACTTCTGGGTCTTTGCCAAGTCATTCTGCCACAAAGTCCTTAAAACTCCGTGTGGTTTTAACCACAGAACTGCACTATAATTGTTAAATTGACAACATTTTACTCACTCGCAATTTCATTTTGGCCAAATGGGCATATTCTCCGTAAGTGGATGAAATCCTTTAGCAACACTGACGTATTCCAATAAGCATTTTTTTTAAATCACTAACATATTCGTTTCGAGCATTTTTTACTGACGCATTCAATTTATCAAACCTCAAGCAATTTTCTTTAAAGTAGTTTTGGTTTGGCATAACCTAAGCTTTGGTAACCGATTTTAAGTACTTAGATCCATATGAAAGTAATTAAAATCAAACTAAACACCAGTCATTCTTCCAAGTATTAATAACGCGCCATTGAATGACTGTAGTAACGATTAAAAATGGAAGCGGTGACCACTTTGACAAAGTCTAAAAATTTCTAAAGCCCACTGAATACTCCAAACAAAAAATTTGGCATCTTTTCTAATGAACAACGTCAACAGGATATGTAAAAATGACTCAAGAGAAAAAAAATAGTTGAGCGATGATGACTTCGTAACTCTACAGTTAAATATTGTCGGTTTTACCAAAACTGGTCAGCAAATCTCTTACACTCATAAGAACAAACTAACGTTATTATTGCTCACCTCCACTACCAGATTCACTAGAGCTAGTACTATTTTTCTGGTCTAGCTTATTGCTATTTGCCCAGTAAACATCATCATCCTCCTCTTCGTCGTCATTGTCTTCTTCTTCGCTCATTTCTTCTTCGGCATTTAGTGCATCTTCATTATCGCCACGTCCATTAATATTTACATTTTGAGCCCCATTTCCTTCAATAGCCACAGGAGGCCTCGTGCTGTAAGTTTGAATATAAAATTGAATGAAGAGAGCTAAGAAAGACATCATGTACAGCACCAGCCAATTAAGCACCCAACGAGGGTACTGACAGTTTGTTTTCAGTGCAGACACACAATGCACAATAGTTGCAACGAATTGAACCTGGAACAAATGTTGACGTGTGAGTAAAACAATTTGCGAATCACTTATTGTTAGTTTTATAAAGTATTAATTGTTCAGCTTACAATTTGCATAATAGTGACGAATTTTTTGTAGCCAATGAACTGTTTCACACCAAACACCATCATCTCATAGTAAAAATACATAAAGACGTGTACCCAGCTGTTGACCATTGCAATGATTGCAGCTAAACGAAATAAACATTATTTGGAATATTATTTTATTCAAAAATAAATAATGAAATTTGAAATATTTAGATTACAAGAGCCTCCTGGCACAAATCGGACTCCAATCCATGTTGCAACTACAATAGTTGAGTGGTGATACATGTGAAGAAATGTTAGTTGTTTATCTTTCTTTTTCAAAATTAAAAATAAGGTGTCAATCAGCTCAAATATTTTTGAGCAATGAAATATCCACAGCAACTCTGCAATCTGTAAACATTGTTTATTTAGATTAAGACCAACAATGTTGGCACTTGCCCAGTAAAAACAACACTTAATCGTATCACTGATTTAAATACAAAGATAATAATTGTAAACTTACAGCATCCTCGTGTTTGCCTCTCGATCGTACTCTTTGACAGCCGAATTGATATTTAGCCCAATAGATATGCCAGGAAAACTAAAATCCAAATGCATCAGTTAGCAAAGAAATTTAGACAAATATTTAGTTGAAGAGAGCACTATTTTACACATACTGCAAGACCCAAGATGAGATTTAAGACCAGGACCGTGGTATTGTACAATATTAAATAGATCGTCACATTTGGGGTCTTAAAATGCTTCATTATTGTCGGCCCTCCATGAATAACAATGTACAGATAACATAAAACAACACCCAGTGGAATGTAAGGAGTTGTAATTAAAGGCCAATAACTTGTTCGCAAATCTGGAAAGGTGAATAAAATGTATTATTTGGAAACGAATAAATTCAATTTTTTACAGCTAAGACTAAAAACGAGGGTTTATACCTTAGACCGATACTAATGATCAGAGCCCGGATATGTATGTATGCATCTGTGTTTTCAATTTTGTTTCTACGAGTCTGTACCTCAGGACTTTTGTGTTTCAGGACTCAGAAAGTCTAGTATTTTTGGGTTGTAGCACATAATTCATTCATGAATTTAAGCCTACACAAGGTTTTAGTGCATATTAATCTAAATGTATTTAAGTTACAAACTGTATATATTTTGCCATTTTTAGCGCATACATATCCGAGCTCTGCAATATTCCTCTAGAGACTCGGTTGATGACTGTCACAACTGATCTACCAGTTATCATCTATCGGAGCAAATATTCATTTGTCTCAAATGCACAAAACATCGCGTGTCTGTGTCTGACGGGCTGGATTATTACCAATTACCAAATTCAGAATTGACTCGATAATTTTTTTAAACCTGATCTTTATATTTTAAAATGCCTGACTACCTATCTAAGAAATTGTTCAAAAAACCAGGACATATCTAGTCTGAATTGAAAGATATTATTGGCGCCCCAAGCAGCTGCTTCGGGTAAAAGCGGGCCGAGTTCCAATTATTATCTCTAAAAACTCCCAAATAAACCGACTATTAAAGTTCAGGCAATGTTCCATAATGCCCACCATTTTGATATTTTAACAAATCGGTGAAGAGCCAAAATGACTGAAGCTTGAAAACAATCCGATTAAGAATTACACCCTTGTGGTCACTTGGGTGTAAAGGGTGAAGGGAGCACGGGGTGCATTATATTGAATATTTGGCCGCAATCGTCATTATCCTATTAGCTTATCAATTTTATTTATGAACGTATGTGTTTATCAGAGTGTTGGGAAACAGTCAGCAGTTGAGAGTTGTGTACGAGTAGGCAGTGGAACTTTCTGGTGATCTGCTTAAAAGCCTATACTTGTTGGAAATTTTAGAGTTTAAAAAGCCGGCTGTTGGTTGTTGTTCACAACAGAGTTTATGTATAGCCTGTTTTTAAAATGCGACCTGGCAATGGGCAAATAGGAAAAAATCTATAAGATTATGATCAAAGTAGGAGTTATCTCGGTAGCAAATAAAAGGTCATTGTCTGTCACTTTTAAAAGAATACATAATGCATTTCATGTAATTATCTATCATCGATTGATACCGATACAATAGATTTTTGGAAAACTCTCATTTCCCTTTGACACCCAGAGTATTGATATTTCAGTGTTAAAATCCACTATCAGGTCGCATTTAAAAAAACAATTGGTGTTAATTTGGCGGCAATAGCCCAGCCAGCGGAACCTCATTTCAAACAAAAATAACAATAAATCTCGATTGATAACCTGCATTATCGTTGATCTCGTTATAAAAACGAAATGCATACTCAAATCCTGGCACCGTGGATAGATATGCAATAACAGATTCCATTGTTGTCAAACTAGTTGCATTCGCGTTTAGTGTCAGTTGTCTTCTAGCTCAAAAAGGACAATTGATGTATGGCCACTTGAATGACTTCTCTTACGATGTGTTAGAATGCTGATTCTTGACAAGGTAAGAAGACACGAACACTAGAGAAACAATAATAAGAGTATAGTTACTACAAAAGAAATTAAATATAAATTAATTAAAATTCGCCATTATGCAACAATTTGTTTGTACATCCACTACTACTTTACAACTTAAACTCATACAGTTCAACAGTAACCTGCAAGTGAAATTATGTAAACAGTGTGAGTCTAATATTATCATTGTACTTACATTTTGTTATCGATGGGCAAAAACCGAATTATATGGCTGAATGAAGAATCTTCCCATAATTAATGTAATAGTGTAAGTGTATAATTTCAAACATATTAATTCATTCGAAATCAGGTGAAAAACTGATGTCTATTAGCATGTGCCAATTACTGAGTAGTGCAATTGAAGATTGAAGGTGAAGCTTTGGTTCATATTGTTAAAATTGATTTTTGTCGAATGAATTCCATGCATTGAATTCTAATTAGATCAACATCTATTCATAACCTTGTTTCAAATTTGTAATCTGAAGGTTGTGATGATGGTAGACGTATATAAATAAAAACTACTCCCAATCCCAATAGCAGTTTTCCTTGTTCGCAGCACTTTGCGCTCTTTTGAGATCTTATCAGAATAGAACCAGTGTTTGAATATTATAATCACTTAATAACATATATTTATTTTATTGTGTATTGTATATGTATTGCAATCACACATGAAAGGTTTATAAATGATTGTAATTCTAAATCAGCAAACTTAGAATTAAGAGCTAAATGTCTTGTGTATCTGTTAACTGCTCTCTGAATCAACTACATACTACAAAAATACTTCTCAGGAAGGCATAAAATGTACAAAATATTAATGTAACTGTAAAATATTCTTTTAATAATATTAATTGGTTATACAAATAATTCGTGCCAGCCAACAGAGGAGTGAGCAATGCAAACACCTGCTTGGAGGCAGAAGCAGAACTGATACTTACGAATTGAACTTCGCCTCACATTTTGCACTGTCGGAGCTCGGAGCACTGATCGAATGAGCATTCAACTACCCAATGTTCTGTTCCATCTCCATCCAAGCCAGAGTCTAATGAAGAGTCCGTCCAAGAAAGAAGTGAATCTTGATGAATATATCTTTGATTTGATGAATCTTTCAACTAGACGTATATATGTACTATTATTACGTACTATGTAAAAGAGACAGGAATTTTTTCAATTCCCCCCTCCCTAACCTAACGCAAACCAACCCTAGTCTAAACTTTGGTTGTATATTGTAAGGGTCCCTGGGGTGGGAATAGGTGGAAAAGGTCAAGGGTCATGTGGAATACATCCACAATCAATTTGGTCGCGGGTTTAGGAGTTTGTTGAAGCAATATGGGATGGTGGAAATTCCGATGTCGGATATGTGTGCTAAAAACGGTAGAATATGTACTAAAACCTTGTGTTAGGTTAAATACAATGAATGAAACTGTGCTAAAACTTTTTCCACTGACTTTCTGGGTCCTGAAACACAAAATTACTAAAGAACAGACTCGTAGAAAAGCAAAATTTGAAAACTCATGGTAACATACATATCGGGGTCCTGCACATAACTGTCCAGCTCACATAGTGGTCGTTGACAAAGGACGTCCGTAAAAAATCGCAGACCCCCCGGACGTCCAAAAGTAAACAATTTATACCGCGTAAAAAATAATCAATTCACAGCACCGTATTCTATTCTATAAGTTAATAACAATTTATTGTGTACAAATTGTAAATTAATTGGAAATTCAATTTTTGGGCCAAATACTCATTTGCACAAACTTTCCGTTTACTACTGAAATCAGCGTAAAAACTGCGTCGAATATATCCGGGAGTTGATGGCAGCTTTGCGCTATTTGTTCCATTAATTGTGTTAGATTACAATTTATACATTGATTTATGCTCCACTGTTCTGTGGGGAAATTGATATTTGGGTATTTTCACCAGATGTTTTCATTTACTCCATTACCAATAATCCTTATCAAATGTTTTCCAAATCCGCGATACTTCCTTTGTTCCTTTTCACATTGTGCTAATCTACTCGAAGTGTATGCGTCTAAAAGATTTTTGTGTAAAGGGTAACTTGTGTGGTCCATTTTAAATGCGTTGTTCGTTGACAATCATGACAAATTTATTATTCAATAAGAAAGTCTTTGTTAATTAGCAGCAGGCATTCATTCAACTGTAAGTGCAGAAGTTTCAAATGGCTAAATGGCGCTTGCTGGGGCGATGGAATCGAAAAATTCTAACACCAACTAGCCAACAATAAGTTCTATTTTCGCAATGCCCCAATTTGTCTTAGTATGATTGACTGTGGACGTCGTCCAATTTTTATAGGACCCACTCCCCCTAAACGCGCACGTCCATTAGACCCGTTTAAGACGTACTGATTTAGAGTCGCAATTTCATTTTCCTCTCGACATAATTTCATCCGGTTTTCATCTACAGGTTGTTTCATCCTTTCATGAAACTTTTTGAGCGCTCATATCTTTACCCCGCGAAAAGCTATACCTTTAGTTTTTTCGACATTTGTTAGTTAGTTAAGCGTACACTGTGAAAATTTCAAATAAAAATATTGAAAAATTACCCCTTCAGCCCCCGTCGAAGTGGAAGTGAAAGACTTTTCCAGACGAGGTTACAGTGGAGGTGTCATAAAAAACGAACTAAAAAAGATTGGTCATCACCTTAGTTTGGCATTAATCTATAGAATAAACAATTGTGAAGGTGATGGAAGGCAAGCTAAGGTTCAGAGACTCAAAACTCCTCCCAAAAAGCAGCCCATAGCGGAAAGGACAAAATCCACGAAAAGCGATTATTGTGTATGACCTCTCATGAGAACCCCAAAAGTGTTCGGACAAGGGCGAAAGAGCTCAATTCGAATCCGATCAACTATCAGCCATGTCATTAAATGCGATTTGGGCAACCTATGGAGGAAGAAAACCAAAATAGCGTTGAAAGACGCACATCCAAAATCGGAAGACATACGCAAGAAGGGTGTATGAAACCCGGCCGGCGGGTGGGCGGGATTAATACGTCGTCACTCTTGACGAAGCACTCTTCAGGGCACATGACTGCAATGGGGTCAAGTCAATTTGCTACGTGCGTCGTGGAGAAAATGTACCCATCAGTTGGATATGTCAACCCAAGGAAAGCGGTGCACAGATAATGGTCTTTGGCGCATTAATCGGGCGGGGTCCACTCCCCCTTACGAGAGTTGCTCAAAACTCCAAAATTAATGTAGAGCGATAAATTTCGGACGTTTTGATACCATTGGTCGAAAATGAAATTCCAAAATTGTACCCAGGAGAGGAAGCCAAAGTTTTTATTCATCATGATAAAGCTTCCTCACACGCCACCAAGAAAATCCGCCAGTACACCGAAACTGTAAAAGAAAATTTTGGTCCGGAGCTCATTCCGCATGCATAAATACCTGCTAAATCACCTAGTATTACCCCCTTGGACTTTTTCGGATTTGGATTCCTGAAATAACGAGTGTTTCAGAAAAGCGACAACTGTTAATGGGCTTTGGAACGTTCTCAACGATGAGTGGAACAAAATCACGCCTGAGAAATGCCTTGAAGTGTTTTCGGCTTTGAAAAAACGATGCAGCCTTATAGTTCAGAACATGGGCTATCACAACGAACAAAAAACGCATCAAAAAAAGATCCGGATGTAGGTAAGAAATGCGCTCAAAAATTTTAATGAAACGATGAAACACCCTGTATTCAATCTATACTTTTTTTCCATTAAATTTCATTTATCTCACGTTTTCAGTTTAGCTAAGCACTTGATATGATTTTTGCCAAAAACGTCTGCAGCGCTTTTTTTTGCAAGATGCGTAGAAAATCCACATACGTTCCTTCCAAAATTTGATTTATGCGCTCATATTAGGTGAATTCAACCAAAAAAAAGTTGGTTTTATTTGAATAATTATCGAATTTATGACTTCCCCTTGTGATGCACAATTTTGCCTTCTATCTGTAAAAGCAAAAGATTATCTTCCATTCATTGTGTGATTCCTTCTGTGGGCTGAAAACGAAGTGAATTCATGAAAAATTCTATTCTGACTAGCCATTTACGCATCTCCCTTTCTGGCAGCAACATTCATTACAAATTATTCTCATTTATTTTAAGTATAGGTATATATTAGTACCTTTATTAATCTTTGAGCTCTTACAAAGTTGATGGTATAATTTAACAAAACAAATAGATGTTTACTTTTAACGCTGGTGTAGCTAGGGTTCGGGGATGTGACGTTATCATTTCCACGTTCCGTAAACTCCTCACATTTTACTCTTCCCTATAATTATATGTGCATTATTTTTCATGTGTTTTGTAGTTCGGGTGCACAAAATGTTTATTTCAACCGAAAAAAAACAGTTTCGTAAATTCAATTATAATTGGTTGTATTTGATTCTGATTTGAATTGAATTATCCGAGTTTTATCGCTGGATTGAAAGCATTAGAAAAAAGATGAATTATGGTTCACGTCAGGGCCCTTCACAACGCTTTTTTACCGGGTATGGACATACATAAACAATTATTTTTAAAAAACGGTGCACAGGGTAGTATTAAAATGTATCACAAATTGTCATGGATATTAAAAGTGAATGGAATATGGAATGGACGGTGATGGATTTTATCATTAGAAAAATGCGATACACCTCCCGAAGGGTAAAGGTAGAGTTGGGATGAGAAGATGAGATTGGAAAATTAGTTGGAATTTTACTTTTTATTTTATTTTTAAATCAGAAATTTTTCAATTTATGATTAATCTGAAATACTCAGAACGAAAAGAATTTCAAAATTAAATTTTTAAAAATCCATCGCCGTCCATTCCATTCATATTTAATATCCATGACAATTTATGGTGCATTTTAATACCCTGGCCCACCGTTTTCAAAAATAGTTGTTTATGTCCATACCCGGTAAAAAAAAGCGTTGTGAAGGGCCCTGGTTCAAGTAAATAATTGTATCTAATCAGGCCTATATATAGTGTTCCGAGTTCCAACTACCAACATCCATTTAAATTATTGTACTTTTATGATGAATTGTCTATTTTCAGTAGCTATATAGACATCATACGCTATTTGCTACCTCATATACAGCACTACTGTTTTTGTAGGGTTAAATCTTAAAATGGAACTCCCTATTGACACGATCAGATCAATTAGATGCCTCAGGTTGAAAACCGACTGATTAGTTAAATTCGTAAGCGCTGTTTATTCCATTTTTCCGTTGTGCTGGCAAAATATTTAACTTAAAAATCTAAACCGATTTGTTTTAAAGTTCACAATTGCAAATTATATTCTCTACAATATATTCTGCTTTTTATATCCTTAATTTGTTGTGTCGCTACCTTCATAATCATTACTCTACTGTGCACTGACTGTGTATATATGTACATCGTATATATAATCGTTAAAATATAAAGGTAATTGGGTACATTTGAATGGACATTTTACTGCACAACTGTTTTTTTAGTACCTCAAGAGGTTGTTCTTTTGTACGAACTTGATTTACCTAATTTACATAATAAGTATACTTGCAATTGTAATGTAATCTTTCAAAATATGTACACATGTAATTTTACATTATATATGCTTATAGTAAGTACTTTTATGTATCGTGTTCTACTGAATACATACATACAGAACTTTTAGAAACAAAGTATTAGTTTTACCGAATATATATCGTACACACTGAATTACCGTTCCACTGATTTTTAGTATCCCATGTAGTATTTTCATACAAAACAGGTTCTCCACCCTATAATTCTCTGGAAATTAAATATTTCTCCATGAAAATGGTGTGTGCACTGGGTGCAGATAAAGCTTTTTGTTACATTATTTATTTCGCGTTTGGCTTGCCAGGGAAACGTGAAATAATATAAATTTGAGAAAACGATTAATTCATATTAATTGACACGGTGATGGTTGATGTACTAATTGCTACAACTTGATCTTCACGGATGATGAAAATTAAATCTTTTTCATATTTCACATAGGATACATAAATTCAAACAATTTCATTCTAAACTGTAGCATGGTGTATTATAATTCAGCATGGGTCAAGCAATTGCCCAATTCGGACTTATTCATATATTCACAATTCAATTTGGGCTCATGAAACAACCATTTTCCAGGGCCAAGGACTAGTGACTGTAATTCAGTATATACGGTGTGCACGCAATTTCAGATGTAAAGCTAAATATTCCAATTTCCTTTCGTGTACGTATTTATGAAGAATGTCTCTAATTTCAATTGATCGACTCGGAGAAAAAACTCATGGTATCAATTTTGTAAATACTTATGGTACAACAAGACAATATTTTATTGAAGCATTTCAACGATTTTCAGAGCAAAACCATAAACTCATCCTTGATGTATTTTGTTAAAGATACAGCCGAGTAACCACAAGTTACGTGCACGTTTACAGGCCTGTATACAAAACGCTCTATTGGGTTCCGTCTGCTTTTTAAATTGCTGAAACCTTTCCTTTAAAATGTGAAAACGCTGTTCTTTAGGACCCTTTGGCTCTTGGTCCCATATTGTTGCAAGACCTGAAAACCAATTTTGATTAGAACATGCAAGACAACAGGAACCAAATTTGAAATGAAATCCCGTTTAAACAAGGTCATACATAAATACAATCAATAAGCGATAGTGGTGGTGATTTCAACAAATTATATTTTAGTACAATTAGATTGATAGAGAACAAAAACTATTTCTACAACTGCCACTTGCGACTCCTTTATTATATGTACATATGAATGGTTTCTTGTTTAGCCAACACGTTGAGTTGTGTAGTTGTGTTGAACGGGGCCTCGGAAACCAACTTCAGGGAGATATCTATTCTTCTTCAGCTATTACTACAATAATCTTGTCCAATCATTCAATTTGCAATATTTTGACACCATTACATAATGTGTATATGTAGTACGTATTTATATGTTGCAATTATAGTTACAGTCAGTCACAGGACTATATGTAAAGAACACGTAATAATTACAATTACAGGATTATTTAGCATAATATAACTTTCTCTTTTTATGTTCAGTGTTGTGATCGAAATACATAATTGATGGGCTTAATTTGTTAGGTCTTCTTCAATTTTTCCCGACAAAATTGCATGCCTTACTTCGTTTAACAACGTTTTTCATGCTTATATACGATTACATAGGTGTTTCCACAATCCTTTGAACAAAAGTTGTTCAAATAGGCCGTACTCATCTCAACATACATTCTGTTACATACACAGAATTATTTTCTTTCTTCGATTGGTACTTATTAGGAAGGTGACCTTTCCGTCGTGAGCGTATCCAATTTGGTGATATCGCAAGAAGTGTGTTGAGTGGTTGTGCTTCGATTGTGATTATGATGGGATTTGGATCGACCAAAATCGGGACAACAAAGGCGTCGAAGAACGCAAGCATAGCACAGAAGTAGCACAAAGACAAGACTGGTTCCAAAAACAACGATGGCCACCAATGCGGGAGTCACCGTCTCGGGTCTATCACTTCCACCAGCCCCGCCTCCTTGACTACTCATTTTGGTTCTGATTAGTCTTCTGTTTAGCCTCCGTCAGCCTAATCTCCAAGTTAAAATAATTACTTCCGATCTCAATCAAATTTAAGGATGACTAAAACCCGTTATATTTTAGTCCACTGTTTTTAAACTGCATAAAGTACAGCACGAAGAGTCTTGTGTGATCAGGAGATGCTCTTTTGTTTAATTTATGGGTGGGAGAGCAGGTTTATTAATTAATTGCAAGATTCTGCTTTGCGGTCGCACCGGAGATTGCAGCTTCAACGTGATTCTATTTAGATTTGAAGACAAGTCTTGCCTCGTTGTGAAAGACTTAGTTAGTGTATGTATTAGGGCACGTATAAGTAAAATTTCATCTCATGATCATGCACTGCTGACGAAATGAGATGATGTACGGTAATATGAATGTGACCAGAATCCAGATGCTTCGGCTCGTCTTTGGGACACTTGAATTTTACTTTGGGATCGTTCCAGTCCGTTTTGTCTCAATCCGCTTGTAACTTGCAATAAAAGGAAACTTGGGCGTACGTGCTCTCCATCGTTCAGCACTTAGTTCCTACTCACGTGGACGAAAGTTAAGAATTCTGACTTTTACACGACAATTCGTCGAACAATGTAGGTTAATCATCCAAGTTACCGTCGCTGATATGAGTACGAAAGATCAGCTACGTCCACTCTCTGTACGTGAGCAAGTTCCGTAGATGTACGATATTGAAATAGCTCCTCGGGGAATTGTGAAAATTTACGTCGTCGACTATGAAACGACTGATTTGCCCAGAAAGTGCACGATAAATGCAGAACTGGATCACTGCAGTATCACACACTGCAAGAAAACCAAAATTAACACAATAATTATTAATTGCATTCACATTATAACTGCATTTTACCATTTACTTAAGCATGCCATTTAAATTTAGACTGCTACAGTGTACAGATGTTAGAGAAATATACCAAATCAACGTGCATTGGCAACATGTGTGTTTGTACATTGTACATTGTACTATTAATTCATTGGAAATTGGAATACACATAGGTACTACATAGTACACTGCCAAATGCTTATACTATTACGCTTACCTCCAGTACAATTTGGAGCTATTAAAAACAGATAGATTAGATTTAACATATTTACTGTTATTGATTTATAAATACATATAAATTAATAAAGCATGCACGTAAAACGTGTTCACCAAAGCTGAATCCCTAGAAGTCACCGAATGAAGCGTGTGATAAGTAATTCAATTCATTTTATTTAGGTCTGACCCATTGTTCGCCCTTGGACGTCCAAAAATGTCCAAATATAAAAACACATACAAACGGAGCTTGAAACATCTCTATTCGTTGTGAAATAAATACATAAACTAGTATCTGCAGAAGTGTCTGCTAGGAGTAACCTCTACATTTTTAGATGATTCAGGGCAATTTGAAAGTATCTACTGCACTTATCTTTCTTTAACTTGCATTACATTATGTATGCATGTACATAATGCACTATCATCATATATATGTAACCTGCTCACTCAAATTTGAGTGTGCGAGCACACAATTGAACTAAAAAATGTAATGATAAGAGTAGGCCTTGCGTCAAACCTATGAGCAAGTCCTATATCCACACATCTTCATTCAGAATAGTTGAATCCCCTATATAAAATGAGAAGAAAGAAGAAAAACGACCAACCCCAACAGCGTTACAGTTAATGTTAATTTCACGATTTCCATGTGGAGACACAAAAAATAAAGTAAGGAAACCTGTGTATAATACTATTCCAAAGCGACATTTGTCTGTGTTTAGTTTACGGGCATCCCGTCTCTAATGTAAGTGCGTATTAGGAAATGTTTTCATGATTAATAGTGATATGCTTCATTTGAATTTAATAATTTGAATAAAACAAATACACTGTGTCCAAAAATAGTCTCTTATTGCAGCAAGAATATTTATGTCTGTTTATGAAGTAAAAAGTCTTTCGAAGATAAACAAACAATATACAATGTGTTGTAATAATTAAATTTTGTAAAGATGGAATGTTGAGGATGTTGACCAAAGGCTTTTGATGGAAAAGATGATGAAGACTGTAAGAAAAAGTAAAATTGACATAGACTGTCCAACATTTTTTTCAAAAATAGATTGACCTATAATTTAATGATTTAGATGGAAATCATGAGAAACTTTGAAAAGTTTTTGAAGGCGTACGCTTTCGCCTAAAGTGTTAAAAGTAAGTCAAACTTTTAGATGGAAAATTACACGACCTAGCCTTTATTTAAACTTGTAGAAGGAAAATATGTGCCTTTTCACTAAACTTTAAATATAGGCAAAAGGCTCTGGTTGTTTTTACATCTGTGAGACTTGTACAACAGGAAGCTGAAAATGGAATTACACGTTTAATGTAAAATTTAGGATTGAGAGTTTCAAAATTTAAGTGGCTTTTTGCCTTTTATCTACACAATATTTTGTACTTTATACGTTTTTTTATCCTATATGGAGTTCTAGACACCAATGTATTTAGTGTACGTAATTCCCGTAATATTTTCAGCACAGATTTATTTGCATACACTTCATCCAACTGTAGATAGAGAATTGAAGATTACAAAAATTCCGAAGACGCCCCCGGTGTGCACTAACGAGTCCACCTACACACTACGACACACTAAAACCGTAAGCAGTTTCAATGGGAAACTTCTCGAGCAATTCTCTAGTATAGTTCTTACTGTTAGTATGCTATAACATGTGCATTCAGTAAAGTAGCTACTTGGTTTCACAATCATGGAAAAACAGTTTCAAGTAACTCGAAAAATCTCATAAAATTTTATTCTATATCAATTTCAACATTAGCTCGCGCCAAAGTAAATTAGAGTTAACTCGTTTGTATGTGTGTGCAGTGCACACATTTCCATGAACCTAGTTTCACTACATGATATTGTGGGTGTACCATTGATTCTAGCACACACACATCGCTGCAAATGGATAAACTACAGATAGAAATCTACAACTACATCCGTCTTCATTTTACAATTCCCTGTATTTACAGGAACGATAAAGTTTGTTCTGCCCACACAAAACACATTGAATGAAAATATTATTTGCACCAAATTTAGCACGGCAAAAGTTTTGGGTTGGATAAGTAGAGTATAAATTTATTACGTTCTGGAGCTTGTGATGTATCCGTAGTGTCGGGAATAAGTAAACACAGAGAATCGTAACCGCGCGTACACTCGAATTCGTGCGCGTCACTTTGTTCTACGTAGTAGATGCTTTAATTAGGAGAATTGCCTGGATCACACTGTTGTTTCTTCTGTCTTATCTGTCTGACAACGAAACGCCAATTAATTATTTCACATCAGATCACCGTTAACATTTGTTTGGAATTAGAATAGCAGTCGAAAGACCCGTATGTTCCATCAGTGTACAAATATTACTCTCTGTTACACCATGACCTTATTTGGATTGGTGGCTTTTCCTTTCAACTGCACTGCTACGTTTCGGTGCTTCGTGTGCTTTGCTATATTTGCCTAATTTTATTCCTTCCCCATGTTTGTCTCTGACTCGTGTCCTATCTGATGGGAATGGTGCTTTTGTATTTACGCGCGTTAAGCCTGCTCTTTGCAAATTATTACTATGAAGTGTACATTGTACTCCCTACAATGCTCTCGAATCCTTTCTCTACAATTAAAACAACACATTAGACAATAATTACTAAAATTATGCGTTTAGAACAGTTCTGTGAGAAAAGATTTCACAGTTGGACCAGTGACGTAACCACCTCTAAACAACATCTGTTGTGTGCTTTACAAGGGGGTTGCCACTGTGCATTCACCATAATTTTTAACTTAAAACTTAATGATCCACATTCCCAGGTGTTTAAATTACTAGACTGCTTTTGCAAACTTACACTAAGGTTTTTCAGCTAACCTTCTCGAGATTATGCAGAAAGGATCGTTTCGCCACTGACTCGAAACAATTTTGACTGAATCTTTAAACTTTTGCTCGGTTGCAGCTGAGAAGTCACTGAAGTGGCAGCAATTAATAAGTAAGTAGGTACAAAGTACAGCATTATGATTCTAAAGATATTCATACAAAATACGAACAAAATTCCAACATCAAACACTCGCACTTTTTAACTAGGACTTTCCTCCTTTTCGATCTTTACAATTCACAATTAAAAAGCTTTAATTTACAGTGTCTCCAAGAAAAAGTAATCAAACGGTCAAAATTGTCACACGCTCAGAGCTGTAACGACCTAAATTTGATCCCTTATAATACAACTATAATTTGTGGTCACTTTCATGCACTACTCACAGTCACAGTACTTTACTTTGCAATATACTTAGAAGCTCGCAGTAATAATAAGAAGACGATAATTATTTTTTACAACCAAAGATCCGATTCTTTAGTGTAGGCTGCAGTGAAGAAAATTACAGTACCGCAAGTGGAATTGTAGTAGTCCCATTTTATTCAATGTAAAAGCATCCAAATAATTAATTGTGTTCTATTATAGCGTTAAAGGATTTCTTGACGATAATGACAATGGCAGATTGTAGCATGAACGCTGTTTAGAGTCGTGCTACTGTGTTGTGTTGTATGTAAGTGCACATAGTCTGACTAATTGTACTGTTGATTTTGAGCACTCGGATTAAATTGAATCTTTGAAATGACTACTCTCGGCTCAAAGCAAGGCTACCACCATAAGGAATACGTGCGTTGTTGTAACATGCATATTATACATATACAAACTTACATAAATCCAATTATGTACATGTAACTGAATTAGAACATTATATCATTCCCGCATCCCTTCAGTGTCTCTATGTAGCAATTTTGGATTATATAATTTCGTGACAGCATGGGCAGGCAAATACAAAAGGGATTCCATGAATGATAACAGGATAAGTTTAATGAATGTAGAAAATCCCGCGACATTATCGTTTCATTAGAAAACCATCAATTGCCGCATTTTATTGAATGATCTGAAACTAATGGATTTTGGCTCGCATTCCTCCACTTATTCACACTTCACTTGTTCTTTACATAAGTGATCACAACTGTATGCAAAAGTACCTATCATATTGTAGAATCACCAGCATCATATTTTGCTTGTAGGTACAAGCCAACGCTGTTTACCCCATTATTATCGTTGTAATGTGACTACTATTTAAGCACAATTTTACTTTATACTACTCGTAAAATCACGCGCGACTTGTTTTCGGACTGCTGTACATCATTCTATTTTCCATTTCATTACCCATGAATCTCTTGCCAATTGAAAAGCTTTGCTAATTGTATGTAGGTGATCATGTACAGCACACATGGCAGGGGCTGCACACAGAGACACGCCATGACATTGCATAATATTATGCATTCACCTTTATTATTAGTACTTTGTTTATTAGTTCAGTAGTTAGTGAAAGTGTGTATGGAGAAATGTGAATGAAGTTGGACAAATAAGTATTTAGTTGTTGGCGACCGCCACTCCCGTAGAACACAATTTACAGCCTACTAGTCTCCGGTATTGTGATCTCCTTGTGCATTCATGCATGAAGCCAAAACTAAGCTTGACTGAATTTACTATGTAATATAAGTCCATTATTATTATACGTACACGGAGAGAGTATTCTTGAAATGTTGTCACGCTAGACTAAAGTTGCTAGAATTTGTGTGTACCTATGTTTGTGCTCTTCCACTTCTGTGCATCGACATGTTACTTATACCGCCAGGATTTGCTCCTTTCTCTATTGCTCTCTCGTGTTGGTATTAACTTTCCGCGTGTTACCATAAAGAAAGTGGAGGAAGGATAGAACGGTCGCTGTCAACCGTTACCCCGACAATTGTAACTGAATTTTCGGTGGATGCTCACCGTGCCTTTTAGGTTGTGGGAAGACTGCCTTATGATGATACGCTTTTGGTCGTGGATAAGCGCAAATCAGATTGTCTACTTACTACCTTAGAACACTTTACATAAAAATGAGAAACTAGTTATATCTTAGTTGTGGTAAGGAGGGAGCAGCACTGCAGGAGATAGACTTGTAGAATCCGACCTTTGCTATTACAACGATCAATATTTCTGTAACATAACACGGTATTGGAATAGAGATGGAAAAAGAGAAAAAGCT
>JABASC010002516.1:0-17312 GCA_019776185.1 Plutomurus gul | reverse complement strand
ACGGCCTGTGCTATGAATTTAAAAATAAAAGCATTATTTTAAAACTAGGAACAAATAGCAAACTTCATTCATTGAATATTATAGTTATTTTAGCATCATTGAAATGACAAGATGTCATTTTAGGGTAAGCATTTAGTACGCACTGTCTTTCCTCCTCTCGTGTACATTAAATGTAGTCAGAATGACGATAATGACGAATCTAAGGTCTACATAATAACACGACACGGCCTATTAAAAAAGGAACATCCAGAATGCAAGAAGAATTTCTGTTGCACCTTCTCTTTGAACACAAAATCTACTTGATTCAATCAACAAATAATTTATTCGCAAGCTTTCGTTCACACATCATGGAAATTTTTGGTACAACCACTAACAACTGAGTACTAACAAGACTCAACAACCACTGAGGGGGTAATTGACACGAACTCTTTCATCTTTTACAATTCTAGTATGACAACTGACAAGAACAAACGTCGATGAACAATCAAATAAAATGATCGTTTACAACTATAACTATAGAACACAATTGATTATATGTATCAGGTAAGTAGAATTGTTGCAAATAATAGCACTACATTGTAAAGCTATCACTCATAATAACCATAATTTCATATTAATATTTTCCTGTGCATTATTAGGTATAAACACTAAATTGTCCTGAAAACTAGGCCTAAATTTATGAAAGTTCTTCAATCATTATTAAACAATATACGAGCGTTTTCCACGTTCAAGATAAATGGAACATTTTGCTGCATCATAATTATTAGTAAATTGTTTGACCGCCGGGACGGTCGAACCTGGTTTTCATAAAGGCAGGACCAGTCGTTAACCACGGGTTAACCACGCTACGCAGGACATCCCCACGGGGTGACAATTCTGAATGATAACGATTTTCAATAGCTGTCCAGAAAGCAATTTTAACGTGTTGCAATATTGGCAACACGTGACACACTTGTGAGCAAATATCTATTCGGAGATTTCTACAGAAACGATTTCACCAAAATGTAAAACCATTACTTTAATATTCAATCTTTTGCTCAAAAACAAAATAAACAAACAAACAACATTGGGTTCAACAGTGTGACAACGGTTTTTACATTTGGTGAGACATCTTTTACATTTTAATGAAATCTCCATAAAAAGTGAAGACGCTTTGATTGAAATGCATTTCATTTAGTCGTTCCCTAAATTAGCTATTCTTAAAGCAAGTTTCAACCACAGTGTGATGGTTTGTAGGGATAAATGAAAGACTCAAAGATTATTGAAACTTCACACTCGATCTCAGAAGGGACATTGGAGCCTCTAACTGCTAACAATAAGTGCATTGGACACAAAGGCTTTTGCAGCAAAGTTATATTTCCGAGTATGTTAAAAACAACTGAAATGAATAAGTAATAAACTGTCATTGTTTTACTAATGGGGTGAAGTACAATTCATTTTACCATTACACAGACACCTTTGTAATCTCTTGACCTCAACAAAGTTGTAAGGTTACACTTGGCCTGCATAAATAACTTGTTTCCAACTTTCGAAAGCGCTTCTGGTTTTGTAACGGAAACCCCATTTGCATTCGAGCAATGCTAAACACCAATTAACTGGAAAAAATGATGGTAATTTATAGGAATTCTCCCCTTTTCAACATTGGCCATTTTCAACAAGTATCTACACGTTTAATATGGCGAATGCATGTAGCGCAAAGATATATATGTTAAAATGGTCAAATGATTAACATTGAGAATTGTCGACCCGTAGGAAAAAATCAGTTAGTCAGTCAGGGTGATGTAAAATCTAACCTTATCAGCTCAACACTATAACTTTGTAGAATTTATCCTATTAACTACACTAATTTGATTTGGTATGAGCGTTACTACTAGTTCCATTAGAGCCAACAGCAGGTGAAGTTAAATCGCACGCCATCGCATCGTAAAACTTGGGAAAATTCTGTGTAAGCACAATGAAACATTATTTTTTATCCGTGTGACAGACTAGTTGTAGAATATCTTCATAGGTTCTTCAAATGTTGGCAAAAATTACCTTTACGGCTAAAAAAATTACAGCAAGATAGCAGGCGATAGCTAGAGACAGGACCAAGTCAAATACCGCTGGTTTGACACTGAAAGAATTAAAGCATTAATATGTGCCCAAAGAAAGTACACTGATTTCAATCAAAAATATATTGATAGCATCAAAGAAATCAACCTATGTTTTTTAAATAGAACAAATAACAAAAACCACATTAATGAAATGATTCCGTGTATGTGTTCTCAGCTCTAGGCTTCAGCCAAGGTTAATAAATGTGCTTACTTGTAGCTAATTATGGTGCCGGAAGTACTATCGTAAAACACTAAATTGGCATCTCGTTTGTCTGGTTTCATGGAATAAATCTGAGTTTCGTGAGTATATCTGCGGAATAACACGTTCAATTATAGTTATTTCAATGTGTATATAACGATGGTTTCTTAAGAATCATTAATCCGTGAACCTGGCAAGAAGAGATCGTAGAGAATGGACGAATTTATTTTGCTTAGAAGCAAGTAACTGTGCAGATCGTGGCTGCGATGTAACATAGTCTAATATGGATGACATTGATTCTTCAGAAATTCCCTGAAAAATATACCGTATTGATTGAACCACATTAAATGAACAACAATTGATTATGTAAAAACAAGTATTTAGAGTGCAAACCAATGTGCCGTAAAATGCATTTCCTGTTCCAGAAACATTGAAAATAGTTGCGGCTAGTGCCTCTGCTATCACATGCGTTTTCAATACCAAATCCGGAAGATCAACATTCTCTTTAGTGTCTAGCATACTTGATTTCAATTGGGCCGGACTCTTAAACATAAAAAACACACATTATTAAAATAAATACGGGAAGAGGTTAAACGAACAAAGCTAGAATTTGTTCTTACTTCATGGGATGATAAAGTTAAGGCGTTAATTTTTTTCAGGTGGTATTTTTCATGTTCCCAAGAGAGTAGGCTCTCAGTGCGAATTTTTTTCTGAATGACTTCCACTTTTAATTCAGGAGCTAATTTCTCTGTAACTTCATACAGATTCTGAAAACATAAAGAAGAAAATAAAAATATTAAAGATAGGATGGAAAAAGTTGCAACTACAAATATCCATCTTTTAAAGGATGTAACAGATCAGAGTGAAACAGTGAGTGTGTACCTTAATAAAAGAACTCATTACAGTGCCCTCGCGAATTGTTCTTGCTACGTGGATATAGAGGCGATTGGGATTAGCTGTAAGAGACTCGAGACAAACCACCAATCGGGTATCTTGCAAGTCACTGTGATCAGTGGAGTCAACCTGATCCTCAAGATACTTCTGTGTGCCTTGATAGTTAAACTGGCCTCCTACGAGGAAATGTGCGTATTAATACTTTGTTACACCTTTCTTGGTTTTATTATTATGCTCTAAAAATATATCTATTTGTATATATCCATCTTGTGGCAATTGGTTTATCAAAAAGTGTTGTATGCTTCTCGGTTATTTTGATCTCACTTCTGGCCAGCAGACCATTAAAACTACATCGATTACAAATTCAATGTGTATCGATTTTTGACAGAAAATGAAAAAAGGTCCTAATGTAACCAAAAAAAGAAGAGGTAATTGGAACCATCAGATGACGACTTCAAATAGAGTCCATCATCAATCTCATCAGCTCTAATTCTGTCATCCTCCATATACACATGTTTAACAGATAGAGCACTCCTAATATTATATGATATGTACATGACAGTTAAAGCTACTAGTTCATGGATGAATCCAGACAATCGATTAATGTACTCTAATTGCGAATATATTACGTGTTTTAAAAAAAAATATAAATGAAGTCGGTAATCTCTTAACTTAGCTGCTTTCTCCCATTCGCACAATAACTTGTAGCATTAGAGGATAGGGATCTGTGCGTCCGATGTATTCATAATAACGATTTAAGTTTAGTTAAAAACGGCAACTGACGTACATACCTCCACTCAATAGAAATAACATTGAATTTAATGGCCGTCCAATAGGTTTACTTCCCACTCCTGGAGATCGTGTGTTGTATATATGGGAAAATAAGCGAGCCAATTCGAAAAGCGCAACTGTTCCTGATGCATTTGAATCTCCACCAAAAGATAATTCCTATGTAACAAATAAAATAAAAAGTCCATCAACTTACTTGAATACGCTAATTTCTACGAAAATGTATGTGCAATTAATAACTTGTACTTACAGCAGCAGGACTAAGACTATCATAATGTGTCGAAACAAGAATTGGAAAATTTTTGTTTGCTTTTGTTCCAATTAGTGCTCCTTGGATGCTGACTATTTGCACATCGGTAACAGATTTCGGAGTTCCCAGTGAAGATACCAATTGAACTCCATTTCCGTGAATATGTTCAAGAACAGCTAAGAATAAAGAATATATAAGATTAATCATTATTCCCACTAGTCAGTCCATTCCCTTTGAGTTCAGGAAAATTACAACTATTTACGATTTCTTTTCTACATTTTATTTTCATCGTTGCTTATTAAATTTATAATTACAAATAAAGATTTTGTTTTCGGGTATAATAGTATTACTCTGAACAGCGGAGATCTTTCCTTGTGAGTCTGCACTCCTTCTTACTGTTTCATACATTTCAAGAATATCTTCAGTCTCTTGAACAAAGTAGACTGGTACGGTGGTTGCTTCTTCCAACATTGTGTGTTCCAATTCATGAATTTGATCTTTTAATGATTCACTTAAGGAAGTAAGATCTGAAGGGACTATAATAAGTACGCCAGCCACACTGTTTCGTAATAGTTCAAGATACATAGCAATGGTTAGATCGGTCAGCTTAACGATGTAGCATCGTCTTGGACTAGCTACTATTGGAGATCCAGGAATTATTCGAGTTTCCAAATTAAGAACAGATCCTGATGTTCCTATAATTGAATTAATAATTACGGATTCGTAAGTATATTTCATTTTAGACTACATTTACATTCACTCATTTTAAGAAAAAAGATTATTCATATACCACAATCTTACCGTAACTGGTTCCATGGAGTTCAAATTGCTGAAGGCGAAATGCAGGAAATTCTTTTGCTGCCAAGCATGAGGGTGACATAACCACGACTAATGGCAAAGCAACAATCAAGTAGGCAAAGACGGACGAGCGAACTATCTCAAGTAGCTCGTTACTTTGATCAAACCACATGACTAAAATTTAAATGAAATCTGGAAAAAAGAAAATCACAAAAGTTTAAAAAAATCTTTATCTGACAATGAGTCCTGAGAACCGACTAATGACTGAATTCTGAGCCAATAAATTCTGTATTTAGAAATTTCTTGCAATTTTGAAGATTGTAAAATATGACTAAAAGGTAATATATCTTCAATCTTGGAGAAAGTGTAAAATTGTTCTCCTAGTCGGCCCTTCTTCATTATTGACAACAAAGGATCGTTGATATTACTTATTGTGGACCACATTTGACCACTGACTCGATATTGTCATTGCCGCTATTATTGATTATTTCCGCTGACTCTTCAACAAAGAAATATTTGGAAGAACGAAGTCAATGCGTACTTGTGTCCGCTTAGTTTAGACTGTAACTGATAATCAGTCTGTGACTGTCACTGATATTGATGTGATTGATGTAGAATAATTAAAATCTATTACCTTCAGCTGCAACTGAAAGTGTCAACTAACAGTTGATATTTGGTAAAGTTTTTCAAGATACTCAAAGAACAACGGCGGTATGACAAACTGTATACCACTGCAATTGGACGATTTATGGGGAACGAAGAAAGCACACCGGGGACTTTGGGGCTAGCTTTTACTTTTGCTTCTTTCTCCTTCAACAATACTTTACTAATTTATACACTAGAAAATTCAGCTTTATATTTCCAATTGTCCCAAAATAATTAATTAATTGCACAAAAATACAATTCATTTATGATTAAAGATTGAAGATAGGATAGGGTTATGTAATTTTCACATTGGTCAACTAAATATTGGCTCCGTTATTCTGAACATCCAATAACATAATTTTAAATAAATACTTCCTTGGAATTGTCGCTGGAAGTAGACTAACGAATGAGTAGCAACACTTCGTGCGGACATGATCATACCTGAATTGTCATTGTCGTAACACTGACGAAGCACAGTGCAGTCAAAGCGGCTTAGTTCAAATTGCTCCACGACTGAAAAATTAGAAATTAAATCTTGAATACGAAGGAAGATTTTCTGTTTTTAACAATTTGTCTGTCAACTTTGATCGGATTCAAATTGTTAGACCTAATTAATTATTATGGTTTAAAGGTAGTTCCATCTTTCAATAAATAGATTGAAAAAGCATGCAAATGGTTGAAATTGTCCATTTAGGTTTTATAAGGACAGAATTTACTGTCATTAAATATCTCTTGACACGACGGTGAAGTGGAGAGCTTCAACCTTCAACCATGAACTCATTTGATTTCCAATGAATATTAAGGGGCAAAGCAATTACCCAGCATCCATCCTGTATTTGTATCATATTATATAGTAAAAGAACAAAACCGAATTGTGGGTCTACTTTCATAGTTTTAGACCCTGATTTTCACGACAAAGTTATCTATAGTTAAAATTGATAAAGTATAGTCAGAATCAGAAAAGTGAACACAAAGTTATTGTGGCATATTACACTATCACTATGGTAACTAGGTCGTCTATCGTGACAATACTGTAAACAGTTTAACTATAGATAAACTCTGTCGTGAAATCAGGGTAGGGTTAGTTTTTAGGTTTAAGCCACCCTACTCCTAAACTACACAGAAATTTAGCGTTTATCTGTCCAGGTGGGGTTATAGGTTACCTAACATTATACCTAGAAACGTACGATCTAACAGAGAACCCTCCCCCTAAAATCTTCCCCAGGTTGTGGGTTCAGTATTTGCCATAAGTCGTAAGATGGGGGGCAGTGGGGATAAATGCCCTTGCCAAATATCGTAGCTATATATTTTTAATGAAACCCGAAATTATGCATATGCAGTTATACAACAGAGTGGAAATGACATTTGTCATGGTGAAATTGGAAAGAATGAACAAATGTAAAAAAATTAATGTGGTTCCATTTTCTCTTTTACAGAAATTTACCTTTTAATTATGGATTTAATAAAGGGAGAAGATGATGGTGAAGGTGCTTTTGAATTTTTCGATACGGATGACTACGATATTCGACACTCTCAACTGAACGGACTTCGATTTAGGCAGAGTACGCAATCCCAAGCTCCCGATGTATTTACCCAGAGTCAATTGACACAACAGGAATTTACTCAACCGGACTTTCAGTCTCAGTTAGAGCGAGAATCATCTTCATCCTCCTCATCAAGCGTAATTACTTTAATATTATAGCTGATCCACTTACTTTACACATTTTTATATTATCTGCTTTGGATAAATTATTGGAGCGCTTTTTTATTTAGGAGGACGACAAAAGTGCTTCGCAGGATAACGATAAGAATAGCATTGTTAATGATGAGGATTCTCTCGTTGGAGATTTCAGCCAAGGATTGGAAGAATTGCGTTTTGAAGATGATGAAGACGAGGGCACAATATTCAAAGTGAGTTTCTATTTTTGTATTACCCAGTGAATGCATTGCTTATTCTATTATACTATTTATTGTCAACTGTGTGTTTAAGGAAAGCATACCAGTACGATTGTAGTCTTCTAAATTCATACAACAAGCAAAGACACAAATTTTTAGCTTAATTATAGTTTTACAAGGAACAACCGTTAGAGCGATGGGCTGATAGGAAATGTTTAATTCATTTGCAGAAATTACCTACACATGGGTGTAAATACTGCGGAGTTCATGACCCAGCCTCTGTCGTCATGTGTAATATATGCAAAAAGTGGTTTTGTAATGGTTAGAGGTCATACCACTTCTGCCCACATAATCAACCACCTTGTCCGCTCTAAACACAAGGTAAGGGTCTTTTCCAACACATTTATTCTACAATTATTAGTAATGTGTAGTTATTAGAGAAGTTGAATTAATAATACCCTATTTTGATATTTGCAGGAGGTATCCTTGCATAAAGAAGGTCCCCTTGGGGAAACCGTTCTTGAATGCTATTCGTGTGGGGTTCGTAACGTATTTGTCCTTGGATTCATTCCAGCTAAAAATGATTCAGTCGTGGTTCTTCTGTGTCGACAACCTTGCTCCACACAGGCAACGCTAAAGGATTTGAACTGGTGAGTGGTCAATAATTTTTGAAAATGAGGGATATGAAAATTGTTCGGTTTTCCATACATTAACTATTTATAGACTTTCACCGTGACAATCGTAGGAAGGCACAGATAAGCGGTTTACTGTTCATTTTCCAAGAGCAAGTAGCATTGGTAGCCTGTGCCAAATTAAAATCGTTTCTTCCAATTTCAGACAATGCGAATAATTTCATTGTTAAAATTGTTGGATTTGACATTTGAATCAATGTTCAATCAATATTTTCTGCACGTAGTCAATGCGTATAATTTGGGTAGAGTTTTAAATCGTACCGTGGTTGTTGTTATTTACAGGGAACAAGAGCAATGGAAACCTTTAATTTCGGATAGAGCTTTTATTCCTTGGCTTGTGAAGAGTCCAAGTGAACGTGATGTGGTGAGATCCCGACAAATCACCATGTCACAAATTAACAAATTGGAAGATTTATGGAAGGATAACGCTGAAGCGTCCTTCCAAGATTTGCAAAAGCCGGGCATCGATGAAGAACCTCAGCAAGTTTTGTTGAGGTATGAAGATGGTTATCAATATGAGACCGTTTTTGGTCCACTAATTAAATTAGAAGCGGAATACGACAAAAAGCTGAAGGAATCGCAGACACATGAAAATATTGAGGTTCGATGGGATATTGGTTTAAACAAAAGAATAACCGCCTATTTTACATTATCCGCTGCTGCGGATTCGGATTTACGATTGATGCCAGGGGACGAATTAAAGCTTAAATATGTTGGCGATAAATGCAAACCCTGGAATGGTGTTGGCAACGTCATCAAAGTACCTGATAATTTTGGAGAAGAAATTGGCATCGAACTAAAATTAAAGTCGAGTCACAATGCTCCAACGGACTACACAACTCATTTCGTCGTCGAATTTGTATGGAAATCTACATCTTTTGACAGAATGCACGCAGCGCTCAACAAGTTCGCTGTTGACGACAAAGCAGTATCAACTTACATTTACCATAAACTTTTAGGTCATGATATTGAAGATCCCGTGTTTAGAGTTCAGCTACCGAAAAATTTCTCTGGGAAAAATTTGCCCGAACTAAATCGATCACAGGTATGTATTTATTTATTTGTTCACTAATTCTGTAAGTAGAAAAAAACCAACTAGCTCACGAGTAATACAAATGGAGAATATGTAACAAGTTTGGAATTAAAGATTACTATTGCTTATAGTAATAAAAAATATTGTGAGAATGCCATAGGAAAGCACTGGAAGCGGTTTACTGTTCATTTGCCATGAGCAAGTAACATTGGTAGCCTGTGCTAAATTAAAGTCGTTTCTTTCAATTTTAGACAGTTAAAGTAAATTTCGTTGTCAAAATTGTTGGATCCGTACAAAGAAATTAGTTCTAATATATCATTTATTATTTAGACATAATTTTTAAATCTCGTGTAATACGAAATTCACTGATCTGATCTAATTCTGGTTGCGATTCTAATATGTTCTTCATAATAGCGTTATTTTTAAAATTTTGTGTGTATAGGCATTTGCAGTGAAACACGCACTACAACGTCCATTGTCTCTCATCCAAGGCCCCCCAGGTATTTGTTTTTAAATTTTCAAACGGTGCAGCATCAATATTTTGTTTGGGCAGATTGTCCTATATTTGATTTTGTTTTGTAGGGACCGGTAAAACGGTAACATCCGCTTCGATCGTATATCATTTGGCCCGCATAAACGGTGGTCCAATTCTTGTGTGTGCTCCTTCGAACACAGCCGTGGATCAACTGACGACCAAAATTCACGAGACTGGTCTCAAGGTGGTGAGACTGTGCGCAAAGTCAAGAGAAGGTCTTGAATCGAATATTTCCTTCCTGTCCCTCCACAATCAAATCCGTAAGCTGAGCCAAGAAACGAGTACGGATTTGTTCAAGTTGCAACAGTTGAAGGATGAAACAGGGGAATTGTCAGTATCCGACGAAAAGCGTTACATCAATTTAAAGAAGAAAGTAGAAAAACAAATATTGGAAGCTGCAGATGTAATATCGTGTACTTGTGTTTCTGCGGGTGATCCAAGATTGGCCAGACTTAAATTCCACTCAATTGTAATCGATGAAAGCATGCAGGCAACTGAGCCCGAATGCATGGTCCCTGTTGTTTTGGGAGCGAAGCAATTAATTTTGGTCGGTGACCATTGTCAACTAGGTCCCGTCGTTATGTGTAAACAGTCTGCCAAAGCTGGACTTTCCCAGTCACTTTTTGAACGTTTAGTCGTTTTGGGAATTCGTCCTTTTCGTCTTGAAGTGCAATACCGCATGCACCCAGACTTGGCCCGTTTCCCATCCAACTTTTTCTACGAAGGTTCCCTTCAGAATGGTGTTGGAAACAAAGAACGAACCTTATTATTGGACTTTCCATGGCCCGTTAGTGAAAGACCCATGATGTTTTATGTCACTCAAGGACAAGAAGAAATTTCGGGTTCAGGCACATCCTATTTGAACCGAACTGAAGCGTCGAATGTCGAAAGGGTAACCACTCGTTTTTTGAAGGCAGGAATTAGACCGGATCAAATTGGTATCATTACCCCATACGAGGGACAACGAGCCTACTTGGTGCAGTACATGCAAGCACAAGGGTCACTCAACACAAAACTATACCTTGAAATTGAGGTAGCGAGTGTTGACGCTTTCCAAGGGCGTGAAAAAGATATAATTATTTTGTCGTGCGTCAGGTCGAATGAGCAACAAGGAATTGGTTTTCTAAGCGACCCAAGAAGACTCAACGTTGCCCTTACACGCGCCAAATTTGGTTTAATTATTGTCGGAAATCCGAAAGTGTTAGCGAAGCATCAATTATGGAATCATTTAATTCAGTACTGCAAGGATTATCATGTTTTGGTCGAAGGAGCCCTCACCAATTTGAAAGAGTGCCCTTTGAGTTTCCCCAAACCGAAGAAAATGCAGAACAACAGTAACCCAGGCGCCCACTTTATGCAAATGAACACTTACGACGCTAGAGATGCTATGATGCCATTGCCGATGCCCAACGGTCCCAATCCCATGATCCATGGTCATCAAGCCCCCATGTCCAATTACTACAACCACAGGTCACCATTGGAAGAAGATTTGTCGGACCCTTACATTGCTCGAATGAACGATCCGTATCCAATGCTCACGAATCGTCCGGCTCCCTTTGATGCCAATTGTGGCGTTCCTCTGGGAATGTTCTTTAACATGGCCCACATTCCCCCGCGTTTCTATAATCAGCAATATCAGAATCAACAGGGTCCTAATGGATCCAACATGCCTGAACAGACGTCCCATTTACAGCGGCCAAGGAAAGCAGGAACGCACAATCCGTTGATGGATCAACCGTATCCACCTTTACCGGGTGGTAGAACTTCAAATAACATGCATAATCACGGACAAAATCGAGGATACAGCGGCGAAATGGCTAGTCAGCCGGGAATGCTGTCTCAGGGTTTTCCACTGTCTCAGGGAGACGGTCTGCAGGCTCATTCACAACCTTTTGGAAGTCAACCTATGACACAGCCATCGCCTGTAAGTTCATTGTACACATTTTGTTCAGTGCCCAATTAAACTTGATGTCCCTTAAATATCAATTTTAAACTGTTTGACTTTGTTAAATCTGTATTTTCATTTGAATGAATGAATGAATGAGTATTATATTTACACATTTTCAGTACGGTTATAATGGCGGGATGTCCCAACAACAAATGATGTCGCAACAAGAATTCGCATCTGATGATTTTGGCCCCGATTTCCAATCGCAGAACGATGCAATATTTTCAGAAGATTATTCTGGATTGACACATTCACCGAGAAAAGTAAATGAGGTTCGAGGTGGTACTGCAAGGAATTCAAGTCAGTACCATGGGCCTGGCAGTTCTCAATCACAAGGATTTCAGTTTTCACAGGTATGTGTACATTTATATTCCATATTTCTGTTTTCATGGAACGGAAAGTGTCGGCGTGTTGAAATATAAATGATTGTTAATTTTGATGATGGTATTTTATTTGTAGCCTTACTAGTGAACGACAGTGGCGGTGGGAAACCTGACGTTGAACAATGCTGTGACTGATAATGGTCTTGGAAAACAGTGAAAGGGTTACAAACTGAATATACCAAGCATCAGTTGCCCGACGAGACATTGACCGAAACTGTCACGGTGTTAAATTGACGCTAATCGTATCGAACACTAAATGTTATTGCAAAAAGGCGGAACATGATTGATTAATAATAAACGTTGATTGAAATGTTGACCAGCAATCGAGATGTAACTATCGTAAGAAGAAGTGAGCCGATCAAATGGGGATGCCATCTACTGTGATTTCCTACTGAAACAATTAACGTTATCTTCTAAATTCTTTCATTTAAATGCAGACGCAGGAGGTAATTTCCCTGTTACCTTTCTTTCTCCCACATCCCCATCGGTTTTCCCTGTCAGCCAAATTTTACTGTTTACACTATTTTAAAATAGTTACTAGCTTGCTATTCAGACCCTTCCTACTCTACTTGCCCTTCTATTCTACTGTGCGTACCACATGTATGTACAACATGTAAATATTTTCGAAATCTCAAAATCAGTTTTTCAATGAAACATTTTGGACATAAGACCAGACCTTCCATTTATAATTGACATTAACATTCAGTTTGAGAAGAGTACTTCTAATTTGTCATACGAAAATGAAATGTGAAAGCAAGCATAAACTCTAATGATGTATACGTGGTCTGGCTTATGCCAAAGGTAGGACAGCGTTATTAGTTCAAATGCTTTCCGGAAAGAAAAACTATTTTTTTGACATTTGGAAATTGAAGCTGTAACTGTAACCGTTTTTATCAAGTTTTTGAGTTAGTTAGTGCTTGGACCTTCCTAAAGCTTTTTCTTCTACTTCCGTATAATATATATATATACCTTCATTTAAGATATAATAAGATAACAGATAATACTATTTGCATACCTTCATGGAAATTTTACCAGAATATTTGCAAGCACGCTGAGATTTTTGTGAAATCGTGGTGTTTGGGACCGAGTACGACCTTTCACACGTATAATTCATTTGGTGGACTTGTCAGCAGTCGGAGATTTTTCCGTTTCAAGTTTGTAAAATTCCAACTGGAATTGTTCTAAATATAAAGTTATTGTTCTACGCAAATACTTTTTAATTTCATTGAGTCGGTTCGGAATGAGTCTTGTGATAGTATTCTGGTAATTTCCAATTATAAATAATGCAATTTGTAAAATTTGGGGCATTCAAGCTGTTTTTGCAGTGCTCACATTTTGGGTTAATTTATCATTTAATGAAACTAAGAGTTGAAAAGTTTCTCCCAGATTTTCACGATCTGTTGTTAATTTCAAATTTAAACAATTTTTCTACAACATGCTATCGCAACCCGTTTAACTTTCAGGCGAAGTATATGCACTTCTAACTATGTGTCACGCGATAAATGCATACTAGATATCTTTTAAATTGATCCGTGATTCGGTTAAAATACAATTTTTTAAATTTTATTACTCCAGAAAATCTTTATAACCGTAGCGGAGCCAATTGAAAACTTGATTCCCTTTTCGATTCGTGTATGCACCACTTAATCTGATTATGAGCAGTTTGATTGCCCCAGTTATTTCAAACATAGATTTTAGAATATTCAATTATTCTGTTGCTAACTGCATTATTATATACAGTCAATAATTCTTATTCAGGAAAGAGTTCTAAATGACTAATATTTTAATGTAAGTAATTTTAGTAACCAGATTATATTTACAAGAAGTTTGCATAATAGGTTTTGAATATTGACCATGATTATGCAGACTTCTCTATTAAAAGCCTGTGGAAGGGGAAAAAAACGAGCAGATACAAACTTAATTTTGTGCGTATCTGAAATCTGGAGACAGCAGTTGAGCCTCTTTATTAGCTTCCATCTTCTAGAATGCAATTACCTGTTTCAGAAAATACAGTCCCGATATATAATTCAGAAACTTTGAAGAACAGATTACATTGTATTAAAGAGGCTGCAAAGGGACAAAAAATATTTGTGTTTATTTTAGAATTTTTTGGTAATGGTCAAAATTATATATTTACGATTTATCAATCGTATGGCAGGATGGTATTTTATCAGGATGTTTAGTCGATATTCCTACTTTAATTATTCTCCAATTTCAATATTTATTAATTAGAAAACACCCCTGAATGTAATATGTTTATTTGAATGTAAAATTAGATGAATTACATACATTTTGAAATTACATGTATTATTATTGTTACTAACCATTGCCTACCAAATTGGATTAATAAAATTTGTGAATCACACACCACGATCTTTAGTATTTCACATTAATAAATCTTGTATTACGTCATTTACTAATTGTAAGTATATCTCGTTTTTACTAGGTTATTATCGAATGCATATTCTATCGACAATTAGTATGCGAAAGCTTTTTACTGGAAAGCAGCAAGAAAACAACGTCTCACATTCAGTTAGTGAACTCCTAACTGCGCAAACTGTCTAATGTAAAGTAGTGCATATTAGTTGGTTTAGCAGCAATCCTATGTTTTGTACGTGTAGCAAGTAGTGTAAATAAGAAAAGAGAGGAGTGGGGAGCATGCATGCATAGAAGTACTAGAAGATTGCCTTGCACACACATTGAGCTGGCCTGACCACAAGTCAGAGATCATAATCATATCGCAGAGAAGTTGAACTGAGAGCACCAGAAAGTACGATCAGTACGCGATGTAAGGAGAAACAACTCTCGACTCCACTTTGGCTAATATTATTATTGCCATTCATTCGTGCTCCAAGTTCCAATCTCACTGCATTCCACTTTGTGTTCTCTCATGTGATTTCATCTTCACAGCGTTGTTATTCCATTGTAAGTCACTCACTTCTCCTCCGTCGGTACACTGCAACAACACGGTAACCTGTACAAGCTATGTATTAAACCAGTCTCATTTCATTGTTCCACCATTCTATTTCTAGTTTTGTGACAAACCTCAACGCTTCGAAAGTCAAGTCTCCCCAATTTTTTATTGGAATGGTGGTGAGTGGTCGTGGGTACGAAATTTTACAGAGTTCATCTTTTAGAATCAATCCAGTATTTAGAACAATCAAAAGTGATACTTTATGTTTTTTCGCAAATTTTATTATTAAAACCATATACATTGGGTCCACTTTGTCGTGTGTGTACTTGTAACATGTAGATATACCTCAAGTGGAACTTTGGCTACTTTTTATTCATATGAACCATGAGGAAATTGCAGTCTTATCCACTCTGTGATGAACCGAAACATCATTGCAGACAGGAATCTCAAGAAAACTATCACTGTTTCTATTGAATGAGAACTTGTTCTCATATGCACGTGTGTCTATCTCTCTCTCTCAATGGACTAAATCTAAGTTGCACTTGTAAATGCAACGCAATAAGTGATACAAGTGTTTTGTCTGCATTGTGATTTGGCTTTTTGGTGGTTTATCGAGATTCATTTGTATTTTACTTTTACTGCCATTGCGCCAAAACTACATTTTCTATATGGGAAGATATGTGGATGGTGTGTCGTGTAGAGAGTGCAAATGAGCTGTGACTGTGTCAGCCAGCGTCTATAGTGGCAGCAGCAGCCACAGCAGCAAAAAAGACTGACAATGCCACAAAGAGTGTGGCCACAGCTATACAGCAGATGCAGAAGAAGAGAGATACAGATAGACAGACAGATTTGTGGAATTATTTGTGCTATTGCCCAAGGAAGGTAACAGAGCAACGAGTTATTTGTGTGTAGACATTTAGTGCTGCTGTGCACACCAACCCACAAAATTACTTCACACTTAACATTGATTGAGTGCGAGTGAAATGCAGCCAGAAGAAGAACAGTGTCAAGACAATTTCATCCACTCTCAAATCAACGCTTGACACTTAAGGAAAATGCTAAACCAGCTAAACATCAATTTAACGAGGAAAAAATTACGAACAATGCTCACTCTTTTGTTGCTCTGATGAGTTTCTAGAGTTGACACTTTTACATCACCATCTGCTGCTTTCATCCATTCAAATTTATCTTTGTCACTCAACAGCGGATTTGTACTCCGTGTGTCACAGTCCCCAATTGCTTCCCATATTCAATTCCTTCCTGGGATGATGTCGCGAACGCCCAATCATTGTAATTCTGTTAAACGCGCTGCTCGTGATCACATTAACGTGTAAACCTTCAATCAAAACGTCTCATCTGTTAAAACCATTGCACCATCTAATAACATGGAGCCCCAACCGGTATTATTTTATGGTAAGTCAAAGGGGCGACCAGCACAAATATTAAATGAACTAATACGATTTGGAGTGAGTGACCCAGAGGAAATGCATACTGCTTTTTTAACGTTATCTGATGAATCTTGAAAACTTTTTAGGATAATGCATCAGAATATTTGGGCAAACGCTTTGAGTTTAATACAGAAGTAGTATAAAAAGTTTGTACAAGATGTCTTAATTAAATATTCTTAGAAAACCTATTATAATAATGTAGGTTTTACCTAAATTATATTTAAACTTTATGCTTTCGACTCACGATGCGGTTCTTTGAGTCTAGAGGAATGTGAATAGAGATATCATAGTTGGTAATTATATACGTTGAGGAATTATGGAGGCTAAAAGTGTCAGTGGTTTAAATTCGTAAATTGAAGGTTTAGTGGCACACTCATGTCATATAATGTTAAATAGGTATGCGTAAATTATAGTGTTTAAACGGTTGTTCAATTAAGAGCGTCGTGCTCTCTCCGTTCTGATTTAGTGGGTGGAGTTGGTGGCTAATGGAATCAACAGTCTTTTCAATGCAGGCAACTTGATCTCTCTTTGTGCATCTATATTTAATAATATTTGCATTGACTTGCATTGTACTTATGCAAATATCATTCCTTGCTCAATTATGCATTCTCATTGTGCATACTTTGTGAAACGTAGGTGTTCACAATTTTAGAAAAAGTAAGAGTTTCATTCTAAATTATATTTCACACCTCCTGACAGGTGGTTCAGCCTCAGCTTCATGAGAATATCGAACTGTGACCTAATAATAATAAAGAAATTACCTGCATTCCCAGTGCGCATAAATTGAATCTCCGA
>JABASC010002515.1:0-17321 GCA_019776185.1 Plutomurus gul | reverse complement strand
TGTAAAGATAAGATATGGGTGTAGATAAAACGTAGTTGCAGCATAAAAGAAAGCCGATAATTCGACTTGTACTGGTTTAGAGTGCAATTAAACCATGTATTTACTGTTAACAGTGAAATAAAATAATTACAAATTAAAGAGGTAGTTAGCATCTGCAGTTTTGTGAAAATTAATTTACCTCTCAATTCCAATACAAACTTCAAGGTGTCAAGGCTGCTTATTTAAATAATAGTTTTCAGGTGATGGAAATCATCATCTAGAAATGTATCATCAGCGTTTTGCGATGAAGTCACTTTGAATTTTTGTAGATTATATAATTTTACTAATATCACTTCACAAGTAGATTAAGTATTGCACGTTAAACTGCAATATCGCAAAAACTCACTTTGTTATCTATTATCAGTTTCTCCCTGTTCTGTTCACAATAGCTGTATCTAATATACCATGGTATATGATTTACGTAATGTGAGCTACGAGGTCTCAGACGTTCACGCTGATTATTGTGAACCGTAGATTCTGATGTAATTCAACCTGTTTTTGCGCTGCATATTACTATTTATTATTATTAATACGAAAGTCATATATTGAATGAATCACAATCAGTGTTAGGGTGGTGTTTTTCAGATGCAAATTGTTGCTGACTTATTTGCCATTATGCAAACTCTATTTGGTATAAATAGCCAATATATTATGTTCATCTTCCCATATTCAATTCATTTACAAACCACTAAAAACTCGCTTCCAATATTATCTTCAGTACTTTGTGTAGCACGATGTGTTCAGCAGGTCAACAGCTTTGTTTTGAGAAATGACCCGAGGATTACAATCACCATAACCAAAACTCCGCCTGCCATCTGCCAACCGTTTCTCTGTGTCTTGTAAAATGAAGATGTATTCAGTGATAATAATAATAATTTTAATTAAATAGAAATACAGATTTTAAATGGTGGCAGACAGTTTTACCTCGATTCATAGATTACCTACTAAATTTACATTCACTTTGTACTGGACTCGTACTAAAATTGCTACATGCAGCTTAGGAATCGTCATATTGGAGTACATTTTGTAATCAATGCGCTTGATTAATACACAGCAAGGTAGTATTTAGGTTTGAAACTGTAGATGCATAATATTACTGCGCGTAATATTATTTCCTTTTACATTGTTAATCCACTTTGAGCGACATTTATTGTTTTGTGGATTCAAATGACATGGAAGGATCTAAGTTGACAAGACTTCATTTGTGATTTTGAATATCGATCCTTCCGTTCCGGTTTTGTCTAATAACTGTAGCACAATTATATTATACTTATCCCACACACTTCTCAAATGAAAGTCAAATACAATACCACCACGAATGCAATGAAGGCAAATGTGTATTATTTACTCGAATATTAGGTTGGAGCATCTTTTGTTCTCGTCTACATTTCAGTGCCGTCAACCGTCTCTTTCTAATAATTCGGTTGGAATTCATTGATGTTGAATGTGTTCTAGTACAAAAGCTAAATTCCAGTACGTTTTCTTTTGTTGGAAGTATGGGAACTTTACCTTTATTTACCTAGAATTTCCCAGTTAAATGAATAAATTTATTTGCAACTGAGGACACTGTGTACAGTACAGAAGTTACACTATGTATATTGCTATAGATCTGTGGAGTTGGGTATACTTTCTAAAATTTCGGAATGGACTTTTAAAATGTAATTAATCAAACATCTATGTTCCCACCGTCCCCCTAAATTATACACTACAACTAAGCATTTACACAACATTTAAATTTATGAAGTTGACCGGGTTTATTGAACGACCGTTACATGTTATTCACACAAGTGGTTAGCTTTATTTTTGATGAAAATAAATGAATATAAAATCCTTAGAATTTAATTATATGTACTATGGAAGTTTTATCTTGAAGTAAAATTGGATCACTTGAGAATTTTCATTTTCCTTTCCAAAGTAGGCGGGTGGGTGCTGTTCATATAAATAAAGATGAAAGCATGTCGTACTTTTGATGTTGGAGCCAATGAGTAAATTGAGTGTGTTGGTGCGAAAGTGACTCGAATAGTGCACTCTGGTCCTGTCACTGATGAAGAATCGAGCAAAAAACACAGACACATAATATGTGTGAATGTAGGTACATTATACGTCTAGTAATGATAGTAAGTATGTTATGCATTTGTACTTACACGCACACTGCAGCTGACGTGACACAAACATTACGTCGTCTCTATACTTAATTGTCCTCTTGCGAGAGGTTAGACTGCGAACGAATATACGAATCCGCAGACTGCTACGAATATACGAGTGGTACATCTGTGTAGATTGTGTTATAACAGCTAGGAGGAAAGGCTGAACATAATATTATATCGAATATAGAACAAAGCAGATGATAAACTTGTCTGTAGTAATATGATTCTTATAGAGGTTCCTAAAATAGCAAATGTTTCAAGGTTGTGGCATGGCATGGAATCGTGTAGTCACCAACAGCACCACAAATCGAAACCCTCTACACTTCACACTGGCGAAACTGACTATCGCGAATTTGCCATACATTTTATGTGTGATACTAATATCTTCGTCTAGTTATCTACATTTAATGGTCTAGGCTTCCATTCAATTCGTCCGCATAACAAACTACTATGTACTCCTCTGACTTTACTCAAATCAACCACACGCTGCTCATTTTTACTGTGAAAGTGTAACGATTCCTTCTATTCAGAAAAACCAGAATTCATATTGAAAATGGGAGAACTTCAATACGCTTTAGTAAAATGAAATATTCGTTTACTTACCTGCACTGTACGCTCTGCTACTTGCAACGAGTGAAATTTATAAGCATTTAATTAAAATGGTATGCCTTTGAAAATTCATAATAGTTCGATACATACATAACATTGCAGATTTTCTTTGTTGGTGGCTCCCGTTGTAGCACTGAAACCTTATAGGGCATATTATTAGTAATAAATTATAGTTTAGATGGATCCAGACTGCAATCATATTTGTTTGGTCTTTGGCAACGCATAACGCTCTCAACAGCACGAGTGTAAAATTGTATACAAATGTTTGCTTTAATGAGCAAAGTTTTCTTTGAATCACGGAACGAATTTGACATCAGTAATAAGTTTAAAGAAGAGTCGCACCACTTTCTTTGAACTTTAGCCCTAGAACTAATGTTTTTTTTACAGATGTAAGAAAATCTGCTTATATTCTGGATAGCTGGCAATCGACTAGGTTAAAAGGTTACAAAATTCTCTATGTAAAGTTTTCCTCTTAATTTGGTTAGACATTTCGTCAAAAAATCGACTCGTACGCAATAACTAGTTTCGATTGGACATCGTCATACATAAGTAGTACAAACAATAGTAGGTTTCTATTCAATAAGTGGCATGGCATGATTCTTCATAAGAAATCGATATTATGCTAAAAATACGGTTTTTAGATTACAAGGGAAAAGAATAACTGTAAATAGTGGATGCCCTTGGAGGGTTAGAAGTTCAACGTTCTTGCCTAACAGATGCATACATGAAGTTGCGATGGCTTTAATTATTACTCTCGAACACATTGATTGGCATTAGTGGATTTTTTAAATATTCAAGATTGGCGGAGTTTCCTCGAGTGCAGGGAAGGTTGGAACGGTGAAAAGGAAAAATATACGATATGCAAATGGTTTCCACTAGAATTGACTGAAGTTAAATGGACGGAGAGATTATAGGGAATTAATTCCATTTCCTGTGTGCCACTCTCTTTGCTCTTTTTCGATTATAATAGACTCTGGGAAATAAATGCATAGAAACTGTCTTGTCCGTGCTATGCTAATGTTAATACAGATAGTAGTAAGTAATAGTGAATGGGGGGAAAGTCATCGAGTAACTACATTCTGTTCAGTTTAAAATGGGAAACTGGCTTAGGACACAGTTAAATGGAGAAAGTGGCGGAGGAAGGCTACGGGAGCGAGAGAGAGGAATGGTGTGCCGACTGTGGAGTCTGGCTGGCATGCTGTGACCTTAATAGTACATATTCTTAGAAAGATTCGGGTTGATCGTATCGATCTCTGTTCGCTCTCTCTCTTCTTGCCTTCCACTCCATAAGTTCTAATGTTGGTATATATAGCTTTCTTTTGCCTTGGTTCTTGCTCCTGTCCTATTCCTGGATTCGATGGACTACTTTCTATTCCATTCCATACCGCTGGTTCCCTTCCGTGCTCAACACATTTCCTCTCTTTGGTTTGCTTGCTTGCTTTCTGGATTGAATCTCTTATATTATTTACCTCCACTGAACTACCTACTATGCCTTTATATGTATGTACATAGATTATTTACTGTAGATATTGGACTTTTTGTCTAATACTAAATTTATTTGCAAACTCTTGCCTCTTCGGTTCTACCTTCAATAAAATATTGCATTTTTCCTATTTTCCTAGGACATACCTAGTACTGATTCTATTGCCAGGACTATTTTAGAAAATTCCTTTCTAAATGCTATTCTATTTTTATAAGCAATGTAGAATTTGCTCGCTGCTTGCAAAAGGAGTCATGAGAGTAATGTGTAAAGGAATACCTTGGTGGTATATACCTAGATGAAATTTTTGCAAAATCAACCAGTGCTTTTTTCTGTTAAAATAGATTATAGAGAAATATCTATGTGATTCCCTATGTATAAATTGGATGTAGTTCAGAAAATTAAACACTCTGTACTCACCATTAGAAGAGAACTCAACACTCAAGGTAAAATCCTTGTAGTGCACAAAACAATAGGCATGTCCCATAGTGTTGTAAAATTACCTCGGTGAGAGTCTTTGTATGCACTGCTGTATGTAGACTGAAGTTACAATTTGCTCTAGTGCTTTCTCTTCATCATTGATCGAAACTTCCTCTCTCCATTTGTTTTTATTGTGGCTGTACTTTTGCATGTGGAAGCCATCCCAAAATAGCAAATGTGCAGAGAGAAGGGGGAATAGATATTGACTGCTTTTTGAAACCACATTTATGTTTTCTGGGTATTTTCATGTTGTATATTATGAAAATTCATATAAAACCTTTACAAATGTATGCCAACATCCTTTCCTTTCTCATGAGTGAACTTATTTGCTTTATGGTTGTGCTGATTGATGTTGGTGGTTTGGTTATTGCGAGAATATTCAAAGTTAAATTGGATATACAGACATGTATAATACAATACTGCGAGTAGGCTAAGGCCAAAGGGTCACTAAATTAGCTTGGAATATATATTTCACTTATTTATTTGTCATACTACACATACATATTTCCTTTTTGTATTTTCGATGTAAATTTAACGCGAACGTTTTGAATATAAAAGGGCATTCAAAATGAAAAAAGTTACAAGAGTGAAATGTATGTAAAATGCAAGCGAACCTGTTAGTTAATTCTATTTCCGAAACATTTGAAGCTGATACGTGAAATCATATGAACAATATTGATGAATTCACTTGACTCAAGTCTGATTTATTACTATAGTTAAGACCAAGAGCGCGCAGAAAGAGTAAAGCCACCATTTCTGAAGATATTATTAGAGTGAAATAAAATTATGTCCGTGAATGTTACTACAAGTTATCAGCATGGGCTCATTGAGAAAATTGTGAGCTCTTCTGGACATTTTTCTATTCACAAATACAAATAAAGCCATTGTGCTTTATTTATGTAGCAACAGAAACTGCTATGCTGTTTATTTACCTAAAGATCGTGTATATACTCCGTAAATAATTTCATAATTTTTGAATCTGCTCTCAAAAAGGGAGAGCTTTTATTTAGCAACAATGTCGCCAATTTTGACTACCTAAGATTTGATTTTCGGTTGATAATAATTGGTACGTTTCTAATACAAGTGATTAAATATTAAATCCTTCGACTACGACTTTTTTACTTTATATGAAAGATGTTTGCACACATTAATCAATTTTTGTGACCTAAAAATACTTTGTACTTAAATGGGAAAATACTGAAACCTTATTACAATATTGGAAAGAGTTTGTTTTAGATCCTTTTCCATTAAATTTCCATTGGGATCATTTTTAGACCATGCCCTTTTAAGTGAACGTCGAATCAAATCTTGTTACTGCGACTTATAATAATAATTTGGCAAGAAATCGATGGCAGTCCTCAGTAAGTATGCATACAAGTCCTTACGTCAAATAAATACCCAGTATAGCTATGGCTTACATGGATTTGCATTAGTAGTAACTTTTCTGAATACGAGGTAATGACTTGAAACATCGTATAATTATCTCAGCAAAGAAGAAGTCAACAGCAGACCAGCCAGGACCACCCACTACTACAGCTCACGAATACGACAAAATTTCCTAATGTCGCATAGCGTTGTATACCTAGTATTTGAATACGAAAAGCGAAACCGTATTAATTTGAATGTTTCTCACTCATAGCACACAACTTACTGCAAGTTGTTGTTAGTTCTAGGCAGGCAGAATTGTTCGGTTCGTTATGTTTATACATATACATTTTGCGAACATGTGTTCACTGGAAATGTTATACTTAGGTATAGTAGGAAAAATCCAGGCCAACATGTCTTTTGCCTATTGTAATGTAGGAGCATGAGTAGAAAATAGTATCTCTATTCTATTTAGCAATGTGTGCTTCTCGGTATTGCGCACCAGTTGTGTAGAGATGTGTGTACATATACTGTTTATGGTGTATATGGAACAGGCATCATGCACGTTTATTTTTAGCACCCATATGGAAAACAGTTGCCGAGAATGGAAGTTTTAGCAGAGAACACGGCTGTGACTGTGAATATTCTATTTAGATTCTATTCTAGTCTTGAACTACATTTCGGCGGCGCTCTGCGCTTTTGCTGTTGACTGATTGGAGTTTGTGAGTTTGCAGTAGTGGCCAAGCATGGAAACCGAACCGAAACTTCCGCTCTATAGCATCTTACGTGGAAACTGTACAAACAGTGATTTCGCAGCAGTTGAGGGTGATTCTTTGCTATTGGCAATGGAACGCAACTTGAAATGAAAGTCACAAAGTGTTACGCTGCAGTTCCAATGTTTTCATTCTGTTTGCCTGTACCGCTCGCCAAACCTACTGCATGCTCTCTACCATCACGATATATCTAATGTAGGACATAGGTACACACAAAGCTTTGAGCACCAAATGTTGTAATTCCGTAACGCCCTGCGTCTTGTACAAGGTGTGTAATATGTATATTCCAGGGGTCTATAGAACTTAATAGAAACACGAAAGTCCCTGCATATAATTTATTGTTGACAGAATTTATGTACTCGTGCTTTTCTTCTTGCCCCGTTGTGTTGCGCAATAAATGCAGTCATTAGACTTCCAGTGAAAATAATAGCTGAATAGAAGGACCCATATTTATTCTATTGAGTGTACACACATGCCACTATTTATTGCACACTATATATACATACACCTTCAAAAGCCAAACATGTATATATATACATAGTACGTTCTGATTACATTTACTATATGCATCCTATAAGCACCGTTATTTACATTTAAAATATAGTGAAGGCGAACTGTAATAAGATGGAACCCATGTAGCGTGCAACTCCATTACTGTAGCAGTAATACCACAAGCTATTTTCTCTGCATGTTCACGATAGTACGCTCTAAATATAGGGCAGGCAAAAGTATGTTTGGTAGCCTGCAGTTTTACTTAAAATTGACCTGATTTTACTCTGTAATCATGTTTTGTATACCTGCTTATTTCTGTGCAACATACGATGGTTCAATGAGAATTTGTCTGTCTGTTTAGTTTAACTGTGCGCTTCTCCTGCTTTCATAACAGAAGATTTTAACGAAAGTCAATATGTTCTAAACAACAATTTTTGTATTGATATACTAATCTCATAGTCGAGGAAAGTACGAGGGAAAGCTTTCTTTTAACCGTACAAGGTTACATAACTTGGGAATTTCAAAACTTGTATATGTGTTCATGGTATACCTACATTTAAATTTACTATTTAAACTCCGTAACTTTAAGCATGTATTGTAATAAGTAATAATAATGTATAAATAGTACACATGTAAATGGGAAAGTGGTGAAAAGTAGCTCAGGATTCATTTTTTACGTCATGATGCTCACTAAGGTTACCTTATCCATAGACATTGGGATTTAGACGTTCGTGGGAAAAGTGTGTTGGGGAAAGAAGGGTTATTGAAACATGATGATGGTAGGGAGAAAGACGCAGAGCCCAGAATATCTACTTAAAGTCGACGTGCTTTCTGCTTCACTGTAGCCCTGAGAGCTGTTTAGGTTGGTTAGCTTGAGTTTTCATTAGACGGTCGATTGGATTTATATGCCGAGCTAACAATAGCTTTGGAAATGAAATCAAAATCTAGTACACTCGAGCAGTTACTTGCAGCAGAGTGTGCGAAGCTAAAATTTACGCTTTCCAAGTAATATGATTTTGTAACTTTCTATAAGGAGATATTCCAAAGTATATATGCATTATTCTATATGGAGTCATCTTGGTTTAAAAAGTAATGCAAAATAATAATAATGATAAATATAACATGTAAAATTGGCAATATACTTCGTATTACTAAAAGTTACAACATGGATAACGAGTGAATGTGAATTGTGTAAATACGATAAAGAGTACATGAGAAATACAATTTTCTCCTATCGACTGTCCTCCTGCCAAGTCATTGACTGCCTCACTCTCTAACTAAATGTCTTGCAGATTGATTGAATTACTTAGTTCCGTTTATTTTGGGACTTACGTAGAGGGGGATATATACTCCAGCATGCGTAGTAAATACGTGCAAGCGTTCAAATATTGTTATACGACTTGATTGATTTTGTGTTTGACTTTCAAGCAAATCCGGTCAACGCAGCTGAAAGTAGCCAGTTTTTTATATTCATTATTGACCTTCATTTGGATATGTCATGTTACGTCTTTTCATTCATGATTAATCACTCTTAATCTTCTGTCTAGCAGCAAAGCGCATACACGAAATATTTACTTCTCTATATTCGTGTTCTTATAAGCACTTTGACTAAATAAGGATTTCACAATAAATTATTTTGGGAAAATAGATGGAAAAGCAATCGAGTAAAAGCGAATTGTAAGTAAAGGTAGAACGTGGGCGAAGTATTACTGAAGGTGAAGTTGACATTGATGCTAATTCTGACAGTACATTGTCTTACAGTAAGTGAACGTAGTACATAATATTGCAATGACACTGTAGTAAGTAATGCACGGAAATGTACAATGACGTGTGGTTACATACAAAGTTAAAGCACAGTTATCTATCACGTAAACTACATATGCGTACGAAGAAGACAAACGATCATGTTCAACTTCATCAAGTCAAATGTGTAACTGTAGATGTGAATGTGCATAGACATAGTCTACTCTCTGTCTGTCTTCGGTATGTGGAAGGGTATGCTCAGCAATGACATTGAAACAGTGGAGCAAAGCTATGCAAGTCAAAGGAGATATATTACGTGTGTAATAGTGTCCTACTGACTTAACGACAAAGCTTAAGTTTATTTTGCTTCCGAGTAATTTTTGGCTGCAGTGGCACAGAATGAGAAATGAACTGTTCCCGTGGTACTTCACACAGTGAAGATAGACGCGCTTTGAATGATGTCGTGTAGAATTACAATAAAGGTTGCTCGTGGGATATTTCTCTCAGCAGTGGAATGGCGCGCTCTGCAATGTTTTCCCTAGAATTTCTTTCTGACACTGTGATCCTGATAATATAGTTTATTGACAAGGGAAAATATGTTAAAATGAATTTTCCCATTCGTGTGTGAAGCTCAAGTTGACTTGCACGGTGATGAGTTGCAATCCTATATCGTATTTCTATGCGTGGGCAGCATTTTCACATATAAGTATGTATGCATGTAGTAGTTTGCTAGTATTGAAAGGAGGGCGAATTCAAACTTTTGAATTGCCACTCCTTGGATGAGGTAGCAGAGCGACACGAGAAACCAAGTTAGAGTCATTCTGTCATGTCAAATCAAGAGAGGGAAAGAAAGACATTGACTGATTACGATTTTCAATTGGCTTCTTGTCAATTTTAGTCGGTTTCCTTTTTTCTTCGTGCACTGACTACTGTGTGAGTGTGAAGCAAGTCTCCAGTTGCATGTAATAGTAGTAGTCGTAGTCGTAAGTAGTCTTGGGCATATTGAATTGCAGACGGATTGGAATGGCAAGGCGAGTTTTTAGCATTTTGCATTAAATCGAAGTGAACGGAAGAGAAGAAGTGAGGAAAATTGATGTTTGCTGGCTGCAGTGACACACATACAGAAAAATGGGAGTTGGAGGATAACAACCGATAGTAGCAGTTCATATAAATAGAACACTCTGACTAATATAGCTACTAATGTAGCCGTTTTATCTGAACCGACCGATAAAACGGACTAGATAGCACACAGAGTTATAAACTCACATTTAAGTAGTGGATGGTTTCCTAGCAGAGGAGAGAGAGAGAGAGAGTAGGAAGAGTCTATGGCTTCAGTTCATTTTGAGATTTGAAGGGAACAGGGAACAGTAATGGAAAGAAATGGATTGTTCGGAGAAAGCGAATAATCTTATTTGCTGCTGATGTGATGCACTCTGCCTTAGCTTTCCATGTCTAGGTTTTCATTCGATATATAGTATCTCTGTGTTGCGTCTACACATCAGAAAATCATGTTTGATCGTTTTGCCAGTCGAAGAGATGCTCTTCATTTAGTCTAATCGTAATAGACAGATAGATGTGATGGCGGTTTTGTTATCCGTTGGGGAATATTATTATTATATCATATTTGTAGTATGTGGAAAATATTCACCGAGCTTATGCAGTCAAGACCTATGTACTTTTATATAGTTTGATTTGCATTGCTACAGAAAATGATGATGTTTGGCCTTCGGGTTTTTGTAAATGCTGATGTAGGAGAAGGCAAGGCAGCCAAAGCTTACCAAGGAATGCCACAATTCATGCATTGCACCAGCCAACCTCAAGCAAAGCAAACTAAAGCAAAGCAAACATTAAGAAAACTCACGGTTTCCATGTTATTGGCAATGGAACAAATTCTTTCATACTTTCAACCCACAACAGCACACTTTGTGCTACACGAAGGGTTGAAAAAATTGAAACGTTTTTCAATGCTCCAAACAGTTTACTGCATGAATATTTATTTGATAGAGAAAAATAAAATTCTTTAGTGCGGAACTCATTTAAAATGTAACATGATGAAAATATGGAGTCGGTTTACATGAAAATACAATTACCTGACAATGAACACAATTAGAATTTTAGTTGGCAGCGTGTGTGACAAATTAATGACTCCGGATTTGTTTTTGATTTTTGACCGTCAGGAATTTTGGGAAAATAAGAGACGCCAGGACGAAGAGCGAGATCGATTGGAAGCTTTGAAACAGAAAGGTAAACATGAGCAGAGTGCAGTGGCATCAACAGAAGTCAAGCAAAAACTTCAAGGATTCCTTATGCTCAAGAAACAACGGGAGGCAGCTGCGATGGCTGGTGGAGGCAACTGGAATTCGAACTCGAATTCCAGTAATTCAGGCTTGTCGTCGGTTTCGAATCCTACGATAGCGACGAGCGTCGGGAGCGCTCCCGGATCGACCATTCCATCGAATCGTACTTGGAGTGTTGTTCACGCCGCGAGGGCCGCTGCTGCGACGGCGGCCGCCGGGGGAAATCCAGTCGATCTGGATCCTTCCTCTGGAGGAGTGGGACCTTTTCAGTCTCATCCTTACAGGCGACCCCTACTCATTGCTAAGTACGAAGAGGACTTTCCGCTCAGAAAAACAGGTGAGCCTCGTGCCCCTAGTATTTAGAATACTCAATGTTGGAGAAATAGCTATTTGTGTTTTTGACATAAACTGTCGCTCCTCTGTGCTTCACCTATTATAATATGTACATATAGCCTCGTTCCTCGTCAATAGACTTGCAGGACTTTGTTTGTACTGATCACAACATAATACTCTGCACTGCTGAACTGATCAAGCGAAACTTTTGTGTTGTTGTGCTGTGCCATTTGTCGCTAAATGTATTCAATATTTTAGTTTCCTCTCTTTTCTTGGAATCAAATGCAATTTAATACCTAAATACGACCCCATGTCTGCTCTGCACCTACTAGTCTCGATTTGTAGACTTTTTACATCAAGGACGTCTCAATGGATTTTCCAGTGCCTTCCTTATTGCTTTGAATGGATGCCTATGCTTAGGTATTCTAATTAAGCTGTATAAATTTCCCGTTGCTCCCATGATATTTATTTGGACAACAGCGCATTTGTAACTAAATTAAATGAGTTTAGGAGATAGAATGCTAGATTTTTTCTGAATAGTTAGAAAGAGACAGATGTGTCTAGTACTAGACATCTGTACATTGACGTAAGTAGGTTTTTTCCACCCCTTTCTCACATTTGAATCGCACACAACATCCCAATTTTTCCCATTTGGCTAATGGCTGTTGGTGAAGACGCACATAACTGTAATTTGTTCTTGCTGAGACATTCACGTAAGCCGAACCGATGTGTTTTGACGTCAAAACATTTAGTAGGCATGTTGATAAGTATCTACAGACGTAAGTGAGGAAAAATGCAATTGCAAGATAAGATTAGTCATTATTTTGATGTTCAGTAGACTGTTTCGTTGTTAAACTTTTACAACGTTACCTATGCCAATATTTTCTACCATCAGACAGGAAAATCCTTTTTAAAATTATTTACAAAGTATTTATTTACTTTACTTATTGTTAGGTTACTCTACTCATGTTAGTGTGAAATAGTACCAGTAGACCATTCAAAGGTTTACTAGACAATTTGCACTATTTTTAATTAGAAAATTAATTAGCTACGCAGAACAGACAAGTGCATTTACATAGTATGCATTACATTTGAAAGCACTAATGCATAAAGGCAAAATGAATGCTGACAGTGACAGCTAAGCAATCCAGCCGACCATTTCAGCTGAATCTATAAATAGGTACCCGACTACGTAATTATTTAGTCAGAAGGTGGTAATAGCGAAAAAGGAATATAAAATATGCTATAAGTGCAAATATAATTTTTGTCCGCCCAAAATTCAATTCAATGACCAAACTATTGAGTAGCCGCAGTTGAAATACCTTTTGCATTTGATTTCGCGTTCTTTGCTTTGAGTTGTTTAATAGATGCTTCTACATTGAATAATATGATTAGTAGTAGTAGTAGTAGTACAGATTGAATTACTCTACTTTTACTCACTTTTACTGACAAAGCATGGACTTGAATTGTGTGTTTGTATTCACTTAATTCCTGGCAGCATCTGAGCCAAACCTGTTGAAGATGAGACTAAAACAGCGTGTTCTGGATCGAAGGAGTAGTCCTCTTGTCCGGCGAAAAGAGCGTTCTTCGTACGTCAAGAGACGCTCCTATCTAGCAAGTAATATCTTTACTCACTTCTTACGTTATCTATTACTTTTACAAAAATTTAACAGCTTCTGCAAAAATTTAACATTTTCAATATTTCCATTTCTCAATCATATGCAAACCATGCATTACACAATACAAAATGAGATCAAAGTGTGTCCCTTACCTGTTTGTTTAATATATAAATAAATATATATTTATGAATTATATATGTCAACGTTTAAATCACACTTAAAAATATCTTTACTCTTAAAAAAGTTGAAATTTGCTGATGCGATGATGAATGCTACTTTTTAGTGGACGGTAGCGGGAGTGCAGGGTCAACCGGATCAACACCGGATTCCGGGCCAAACTCACCGCCGATCAGTTGCGTTGTTGGAGGAACTCCACATTCAGGAAGTGGAGGTGGAACTCCTCATGAGGACGGCGGAGGAGGTGGAGGTTCTCCTTACGGACATTCTGCATACGGGCCAACGAACAGTGCGAGCGTCAGTGACTTAACACTTTACAGCAGTCCATCACTTCCGAACATTTCCCTTGGGAGACCGATTCCACCAAATTCGGTGAGTCGTTGTGAGAGTGCAGTTGTGCTGAATGTTCTACGGGATTTTCCTTTGCACATTTCTTCACTTTGTCTTTCCGTCCCCTGACGGAAAGACAAAGATCATGTAGGTTAGGTAAATGGGTTTCTATTATGCAGGCTTCGTTCCGAGAATTTTCTTCAATATCTTCCCTAATTTGACTTCTTTTAAATGTAGGTTGAGTCGGGAGTGTGCTCTGTACTCACAAAGTAGTCCATGCATTTCACAAGGTTGCATAGGTTATTTAGATTCAAAGAAGTTCAAACTTCAAACACTGAAGTTTGACTTCAACGAAATCCAAAGTTAAATTTATAATTCTTTTACTTAGTGTATGTTGGTAATGTTTGCTGATTTAAATTCCTAATGCTTAACTGTAATTCAGAACAACAGAGTTGTAGAATAAAAATACACTTGCGTCTTTTTGCAAGCCTCGAACATTCTTCCCAATTTCTAGAAGGTCTTTATGCGCAGAAGACTTTTTTCTGCAAGATCCCATACTCATTGTTAGTCAGAGTGGGATGTTGAAGGAGCTGCAATCGGCACAAGGTAAAGAGATTCATATCCCACTAATATTGATATTCTAGTGTTGTTAATTGACGGTTTCGAAAGCATCTCATGAATATTTTACGCTTGTCTGTCTATATTGTCAACATCACACACAAAGTCACGAGTTCTTGCAGCCACTTTACCGAGAGTGCACCGCAGCAGGCTAGCAGGCAGCAACCTACAGTAGAGTTTGAGCGCTGGTCTAGCAAGTTGGACTGAATGATAAAATGAGTTCTTTGTATTCTTTGAAACTCCCAACAAAAAGTTGAAAAGAAACGAGTAGAATATTAAGTTGCCTGTGTAAAATGTCTTCCGCGAAAAAATATGGGTAAAGCGTGTTCCTCAAAGTCTGACTGCAATTACAATAAAAAATCCTAGTAAATTTCGCATTCACGAGCGACTCCTTATATGTACATAGGAGAAAAGAAATTAATTTCCTATGCTACTCTGCTGACTATCTTTCATCTTTTTGCTAGAAAATTGTTCCTACTTCTTCCTAATAAAATGTCTCTTTTTATATTCTGAAGGAGAGTAAATTAGCCGCAGTGTCCGAAGCAGAGGTTCGATGTTCTGTAAATCATCAGTCGATTGTATCATCAGGAGGAATGCCTGTGCTGCCGCTGTTCTATCCACCACCTCATGGTCCAATAGACGCTGCAGAGCTGGAAGCTCTATATCAATCAGGAGGAATAATGGCGTTTGCTTCTTATCAGGCTCAGGCAGCCCAAGCGCAAGCTGTCCATGTTCAAGCGCAAGAAATGGCTGCAGCGGCTGCCAGTGGAAACGGGCCGGATTCGACCCGAATCGGTCCGCGGTCATTCCATCGACCTTTGGGCAGAACTCAGTCAGCTCCTTTGCCGCTGGGTCACCCGATGCTGGTCATGAATAGTGCAGCGGCAGCGGCCGCAGTGAACGCAAGCGGAAACAATGTAGGAGCAGGTGCAGCAGGAGTGAATAATGGCAATCCTGGGAACAGTAATCCTGTGCTGACTAGTGCGAGATCTGTGCTCGATCAACAACAACAGCAACAAGTCACAGCTCACCAACTTCTTCGTCAACACATTCGCCAAACGGTACTGACTCGAGCTGGATCTCGTGGACAAGTTTTAGGCTCGATGAATCGTGCAGTGAGCGTGGAGGAAGACTCGGGTGAAGGTGAAGGCGAATTGGATGAACAAACACAACAGCAGCAGCATCTCCAACAACAACAACAAAGGAGTGCGTACGTGAACAAAATCATGCAACAGCATCTACACCAACAAATGCAACAGCAACAAATGGCCGAAAGCTCTGCTCTTGGGCACAATGGAAACATTCCGAATCCCATGCTTACAGCTGTTTCTGCCATTCCACAAAGGCTTCATCATCACAGTGCAAGACCGTTGAGTCGTGCGCTATCTAGTCCTCTTGTTGCTTTGGGACCCAGCTCCCCACAAGAAGCCATGCAAACGGGACAAGCTAAACCGGGCAACCAGGGAACTGGATTGGCCTTCGATGGACTCATGTTGAAACATCAATGCTTGTGTGGAGACAATTCACAGCACCCTGAACATCCTGGACGACTACAGAGCATTTGGGCTAGACTACAAGTATGAAATATGAATAATTTTAACTGTATTCAACTTATAGTACATAGAGGACAATTCATTACACTTTTGTAAACTGCCAAAGAGCGCTATCAGTATGCGATGATCTTTTAGATTTTATATTATTTTTACGATCATCATGGAATTCATTTTCAATCCAGTTAAAGATTTGTAACCAAGAAATATGCATAAAATTTTGTGTTTGTAAAACAGCACAATTGCAAGCAAGTCGGTTAATCAGTTCGTGGAAGTTGAAGGAAACTTGTAACTTTATTACATGAACGAGCAGTACAATGGTTTCACTTACTGTAGTTGTAAAACTTACTTTTAGCATTGTGTTTATCGATAAGTTTAAATTTTGTAATGTGTAATTACGTAGAGTGAGAAACTGTTTTTGTGTAACTCTTCCAAAGTAATTTTACTAGACGACTGGTTTTTTTGAATGGTGTACATGAGCATAAGCATCATCGATCGATTCATTTATATGTAACAACTTTACCATTAATTGTTGAGTAGTTCGTCAGACAGAGTGAATTGTTTTCTCAGTTTCTTCTTTCTGAGTCTGCAGGACACAATAGCAATTATTGAAGAGAAAGTAGTTTACTAAACTTCATTATGTGCCCAAAAGTTAAGATTAACTTGTTTATCACGATTTAACAATTTGCAGTACATACATAATAGGTATGTTGCTATAAGATGTAGTTTAGCAGACGTATGTTGAAGTAAAATCTTGATTTTTCGTAAAAGTTATTTAACATTCTTGTTCTGTTACAGGAAACTGGTCTTATTAGCATGTGTGAACGCATTCGAACGAGGAAGGCTACCCTGGAAGAAATACAAAGCTGCCACAGTGAAGCTCATACATTGCTTTTTGGTAAGTTCATCGAATGTTTTTTATTCTTGCCTGTTATTTGATGTGTTGGTGGAACGAACTTTCTCAGTAAATTTAATAGCACGCACAGGTAGGAAGTAAATGTATGAGAGGGAGAAAGGTGGATGACTTTCCCAGGTGAAAGTTGTAAATTATTGGACTTGGTGAAAGTAGTTTTCTTTTCCTTTCTAATATTTTCCTTCTTTCGTGAAAGTTGTTATCAATAGGTTGAAAAATCTGATTAGCATTACTTGGTTTACAAGTAAACCAGTAATTTAAGTAGTAATAGGAGAATATTACGAGTAAACCTCGGAACTTTTCGTTGTTTGGATAGTTGCCAACATACTGATTACAGAATCCGTAAAATAGCATTT
>JABASC010002514.1:0-17322 GCA_019776185.1 Plutomurus gul | reverse complement strand
CCTTGTCTGTGTATATATCATTTATGCTACGATGGATTTCAATTCAAATCAATCTTTTTTGTTCAATCAAATCGAATATCATTCATCCTCCGCGTTTTTACGGATAATTTTTTCCTAAACATACTATTATGTATAATATAATTACCATTATAACTTTTACTAACTTATAATAAACCTTTCAAATAGTATTGCTGAATAGATTCTATAATTGTGTGCAATGTACTATGCTGACTTTGCTGACTGTGCAGACAAAACGGAAACAATGGAAGACAAAATTCAATTACTTTTGCACAGTAGGAATTCGTCTTAAGTTTTGTATATAAGTATATTTACGTATATTGCCAATGGTAGTAGTAGCTTAGTAGCCAGACTGCCATTTAGAAAGTAAAGTTAGAAGAAACTGGCAAAGAATGAAAAGTCTAGAGAATCCTTGTTAATGACACTGATACTACATATTTGCCAGGGTTTGTTCATTGTGCGATGTGCGAGGATGATCGCTTGCAAATCAGACATGAGATCATGAGTCATGAGACATAGATTTAAGGAACAAACTGCAGACATCAAAGTTCCGTGGTTTTGTCTGCTAATATCTTCCTAATAAATAGGTACCTATAAAACTATGAAGCTCGAGACAGGTACTTCTAAATACTTATAATTATACCAACAACTGTTGGCTGTGGTGATGTTTTATCTTTTATATGATATATAATGGTGATTTGCACAATGTTCATAATAAGATTTCAGATCCTAGTCTACACATTTAACTGGTTTACTGAAGTAATACCTTTGTCATTAGTCATTGCATTCTGCATCTGCGGAGCGTCTATAAAATTTCGCGTATTTTATTTCTCTGTTACACTTGTTATACTAGATTATAGGCGTTCGTCTGATGGTATGACTTAAGCGCGTGTACTAATGGATAATGGTAATGATGATTACTAGGAGAATCTCCAAGATAATGATGGGGATCTTTTCTTCTAGCCTCTTCCTTTCTTGAGAGGACGACCGAACAGACAACATTTTGGGAAATTACTCGAAAGAGCTTTTGAGGTAGTCTCCAAAATTTATGCAATTATATAATATCTGTATTCTGCTTCTATTTCAGATATTGGGAGACAGATGAGGAGACGACGGCTCAACTCAAATCACATGGAATTAGGTACACCAGGAAGCAAAAGTTTTTTTTACATATATAAGTAATACAACGAGAGAGTAAGAAGGAATAAATGGGATGGAAAAATAAGAAACGTCTTCCTAAGATTTGGCCTGATCCATCGTAGATGAAGACAGATCGTTTAGTTTACGCGAATTGTACCTTATAATATACATTTATCAAAGTTGAAATGAGCTTTTGTTCTCCTGTAGTATCATCATTAGCATACCTAGTACGTAAAGGTGTCATCAAGTTTCTATCTGTAATGCCAGTGCCTAGTACCTACTTCTTTGATTACACATATTTACTATTCTCATGTTACAAACAACGAAAAAATATGGGTCAGCACTTTTGGATCTAACTTAATGGGTCTTTTAAAAATACACAGGGTGTCTCAAATGAAGTAAATGTAAACTTCGAATGCAATGCATTAGGTTTTATTTGCCAACCATCTACAACTCGATCCAGTATAATTCTGATGCTGGCAGCACCTTGAATTAAAACAAACTCAATGTCATTTTTTCTAAATCTTATGACTGATCTATACATATTTGCATTTATTTATTAAATATGGTTCAAGAAAAAAAAAGTAAACGCAATACAAATAATACTGCAACATTCTACCCTGACTTTGTATTTTGTTCGCAGTAAGTACGACAAGCCTATTAGTATAACAAATGCAAAGTTTCTGATAAATAGGAAGTTTTAGTAGCGTTATTACTGCGCCTACTCATCCAGAGATGCAACTAAAAGGCTCGTGTCATGAGAACAATGGCCAGATAATTCAAGTAAACCAGGCGTTCCTCTATTTACACGACTTAAGTAACTGACTTGAATATCCCCTTACATGATACATTACACGAATTTAGTGTCGTATGCATGCACATCCATTGTCGACAAAATTGCCTGAAACTAGGCAGTTATAATGCTAATGCGTGATCTCATTGTAATTGTAATACACAGAGGCTGGCAGGTGGAATGGTAAAATACATAATCGTCTTATATTACAAGTGTTAAATGTGTGCACATACTTGAAATTCCTAGTGAAGATCTAAGAAAGAAGGAAGTGAGAAGGATGCCAAGTATAATCCAGGTATTCGTCCTCCCGCAAGGGTGCTGAGACAGGTGTAAAGTTTCTTGCAACATTGTGGTGGTGGCGAGAAGAGTTGTCGGCCAGCTTCTGGAATGATAAAAAATATATATGTAATTAAGCTCTATTTTGTGTTCTTGCAAAAGAATTAGATCTTCACCATATGCGCACAACCGCGATAAAGATAGCTACTGGTTTTTCAGCTCTTTTCTACCCTATCGTATGCTTACAGCAGAAAAACATTGCACTTTCAGTAGTTCAGCATTTTATTCATTAGCTAATATTCGGAACTTCTTCCTGTATATTGTAGTATTACTCTTTTCTCAGGTGTATTCTGTGTACAACCCCAGAGCACTATTTTAGAGCTCGATCTCAAAGTCAGGAATATACAGATAGTGTTTATAAAATATGCCATGCAATTATGTGATTCTATCTTTTAACGCCAGCAAGGAGGTAGCTGAGTGAGTGAGTGAGTGGATAACCTGCCTGTGTAGATAAACAATGCATGCAGGAAAAAAGATATATTCTCAAATTGAATTGTATAGAATGCAGTGCATCGCACCGCACGCATGAGTTTAGTTCCATTGTATTGTACTCTAGTGTAGTTATAAAGAATCAGTAGAAAAGAGCCACTACATACTTCTGTGAAGAAAAAATGTCAGCGCTGTGAAGCATAAAATGGAACGAATTAGAGTTTAAATTTTGACCTTTTTATTTATAATGGGATCATGCAGGAGGGAGGAATCGAAATCAAGATGCGTGTCTTTCTCCGAGCATTTCACAATTCCTTCTTTGTTGTAAGCTCCCCTTACGCCATATAATATACATATAGTAGGTATATATATATTCATCGTCTCAATCTCAATCGCCTGGTATACTATTGTTTTGGTACCGCTTTACTTGTGACTTGAGCATTTTGGCTACATGTATATACTATTACTAGAAGCAAGAGATTTGACCGTTGTTGCTGTAGTAGATTAACTCTAGAAAGTGCAGTCGTAATATATTTATATGTAGATTACCCAAGAATTCAATGTTTTCGAAATTGCAAAGAGTCTTTTCGATTGTCGTTTACTTGGGGAAGCTTAGGAATGAAAATATCCCCAGAGTAAGCCCGTTTGTAATTGTACTTTTCTATGGTATGTGCACTCGAATTTAAAAATACGTGTAAGACGATACCCTATTCACCGACATTACCATATTAGAACATGTATGTAATATGTATAAATGCAGTGAAAAAATGTTTATTAATAGCACACATGTTAGCACATGTGTAGAACAATGACAGAGAAGATTCGGGTTATTATTCCAAAATTGTATCAGAAAAGTTACTGCATTCAGCTTGTGTAAGTAGTCTGTGCACCCACAAGGAAGAATGAGACACAAGAAACTTTCATGAGAGCTTTATTTAAATCAAAATTGTTTCAAGACTTTTCGACTTGCTACAATAACAAACGAGTAAAGTTACTGCACCATACTTTAATAACATTTTCATATGGCTGACTGAGTGCCAAACATTTTATGTAAAGTGCACCTTTTAGCATAAGCATAAAGTAGGCCTACATATAAAGTTTCATAGCGAAATTCTGAACGACTTGCATTTAATTGTAAATTAAATTAGCGATAAGTTAAATAATCAGATCACTCTTTGTTTACGTGAACGTTTTATTGGCACAGTCACTGGAAGTGTACCTAGCACACCAATTCTGATGCATTGTTGGAAATTGTATGCACATTGCATGCGTGGTCTCTCAGAAAAGGCTGACCTTAAACGTTGCTGTCAGTCAAAAGAAATCATTTCTTACTCTACTTCAGCCAAATTCAAGTCACCTCAATAGAGAATGCACAAGTCGATTAGTTAAATAAAGTTTTCGACAGAGACTAACACACAGTGATGAAACTGCGTCTGTTGCATTCAAACGTCTTCTCCTCTGTATATTGCATTAACGTGGCTACATTATAGTTATAAGAGTACTCACTCACTTTACCCACCGCCTGGGTGCATGATGTTCATCATCACTGCCACATTTAGGACACATGCATCCTGTTAAATCAGAAAGACATGGGATTCAATGCAAGAACGTGTTGTAGGGGCTGCAATGCGTTCTTATAGGCGTTCCTCGCTCGCACAATTCTTGACTTTCTGTCTTCACTCACTCATTTGACAGAAAAATTATCTTGCTTGTTGCAGTGACTTACAAAATTTATACACAATGATTTTTCATTCAAAATATCAGCAATTTAATTTCCAACGATTACACACTGATTTTGTGTTTTCGTTTCAAAGTTTATTCTATACTAGAGCGATAAGTTTCAAATTACCAGATTGATTTGATGATTTGGCTTGACTTTCAGTTACAAAAATATTTCCCCTCTTAGGAACAAAAACACGCTTCGCATGTCGCATTGTAGAAGTAGGAAAACTTTAACAATGCAAAAATAAGATCTTATAACTAACGCATGAGAAGTACATTTACAGGCACTTATCATAAATTGGTATCGTTTAATTTGTGTGACAAGATTTCGTATACGCATAAAGTAGTAGTCTTGCACTTGTATGTTGCACTTGCCATGCACAAAGGACAGAACAGGATTGCTTCGTTTAGCCTACTTATCTATTTCTTAAAGGATTGCAACGTACTAGTATTTCATTTGCCTACGTATCTGTAGGTCTGTTTAGTGCGAATGGTGGTAGTAGCCTACTAGAAACATTACTTCAAGAGCAACGTGTGATAGTGGATTTTTTCTTTGACAAGAAAAATCACAGTCAAGACGTGAGACAATACACGACGAGTAGATCTTAACGCAGATAGTAAATATCACCACAATCAACCTAAACCCAGATTCACATGAAGTAACTCTCAGTCAGTCATACTACAAAAGTGTTATGTCTTGTTATGTCAGTCAAGTCTAGAGACATCATCGATGCATATCTGTTGCATTACTACAAGACGACTATATACCACTACAGGGAACCTTGCTGACTTTGCACAATTCTTCTCTCAATGTGGGCAATACGAATGGAATACTGTGTCCTCTCTACATATATAATGACTTATTCAATTAAAAGTATCTTTGCATCAAACTTCTGTCTAAATTACACAGCAACCGGCAACCTGAACACAATTCCCTTTAAATCAAGTTTACTCATAAAGAAATATAAACTACATGTAAGTGGAAGCACATTGAATGCAAATAATAATGTGTAAACTACCAAGGTGTGTGTACAAGTAAATGATCTCATTTGTTTGAAGTAGTGAATGAGTTGTTGTGTAGAGCCAGCTACTTGGTATTCCTGTATTTGGAATACACTTACATTAGAGTGATACTTGCAGAGAGTCAGAATCTTTGTGAGGAAATGAATGGGCGCTGTTCTTAAAGGCAGCTAACAAGATATTCATGGAATTTATGTTATCTGCTTGTGCACAATGTATACTACAGGTACTACAGGTCTATTTATTGTCTGCTATTATTAAGAGAAGCGAATTGAGAGTTCCGTGAAAACAATAAATCATGAATTGGTAGTGCCTCGTCCTAGTGGGTTCATTCCGACGAAGATTTTTCACAAAAAGATTTGGTGGTCTTGTATGGTCTACGGTAATGTGAACAGAGAACAGTACGAAAGAGGATTAGCTGACTGAGTAACTGAACTTAATTGACCTCAACAGTAGTGTACAAAAGTACGTTTTTCATACTTCATTTCAGTTGGACTCCATACGCTACTGAACTAACTAGGTAAAAGTAAATGTATTTATGCTACGTGTGTATGTATGTACATGTAAACGTTGACAGAGTTAACGAAAAGATTCTCACGCGAAAACTTTTAAATTTTCCAAAATCTTTTGCTAACGTCACACACGCAATTTTCTTACAGACTACAGACTCCAAGTTTCTATGTACATACAATAGGTATAACAATTTTAAATGGTTCTTGTATTATTACAGGGGGATAAACGATGACTGAGAAGATGTGCTATGGTCAAAGGCACATACCTTTACTCACATGATATTGGTTTTACAATGCACTTTCAATTATAATAAATTGCAGCTTTTCTCAACAACCACGTTTTGCCATGTGGTTTTGGTTAAACAGAATTCTTAATCTTAAATTTTTCCTGAAACTATACTCGTATGTAATTTTAGTGGGGAAAAAATCTAGGAGAGGAAGCTCTTTAGTTTAACTCATTCAGAGAGTCTGCTTTTGCTGAATCGCTCTTTGAAATTTCTCAAACCATAATATATAGTAAGTCACTACATATTGTTTATTACACGTTCTACACTATACCTTTTCTTTTATTTCTCTGCCCTGGCTAAATACAAAATAGTTTAAAGAGAAAAGGATAAATGTCTGTTCAAAAAGCAGAAAGGAATCTCCTGAGACTATTTTGTTGAGTAATTGGTGGCGTGGTTGAATTTGGTGGCTGACTGTAGTCTGTGGATAATTAAAGCCGTTCCGAACCAAATAGTTCTTGAAGTGTACGAAATCTCAGACAGAAACAGTAAAGAAAGCGTGTTCACCAAAATATTATGACGATGAGAGAGGGCTGCGCATTTCAGTATTTCGTATAAATTCTACGCGTTTCCTCTCGTTACATTGTATTCACTTGTAGATTTTCTGCCTTGGCACATTCAACTTGATGCACGTCTCATTTCTCGACTCACCTAACAGAAAACAAACTAATTGTGCCTACCTATATAAATTAGCATCTTATCTTCTTCCTGATTCCAAGTACTTAATGATAACAATGACACTACACTTTTACATAGATACTACTGCTTATAGTATAGTACTCCGCAATCTCTGCAATGTGGCTAGCCTAGCAGGACGAACGAGTAGCACAAAACAACAAAATACAGTACTGTACAGCATCATGCGATCTATTTTTCTCTGCTATTTCGTGTATCTGGTTAGGTTCCTATGGAAACCACGACAAAGAATGCGAAGGTGATGGGGTACCGTTTAGTAGCGTAGAATGGATATTATAATTCATAGATAATGTGTTTACTTTGAAAAATATGTGAACATTAGTCAAACAAAGTAATCCGTGGAGCACTCACATACGTAGATTGTAAGATGAGAAATGTGCAAAGTTATTCAGACTATTTGAGAGCTCTTTTGTACAATATGTTTCCTTCAGCTACCGACGAGAGCTGACATTGGCATTCACTCGCACCGAACGAGACACAATAAGCAAAAGTGCTCACCATTGTGCTCCTCCAAAGGGATATGGATGTGTTAACATTACCCAACTGTGTTACGAACCATGGTGCTGAATGGAATTTAAACTTTAGTCAAGTAAGTGGGTATTCTTGTAAAGCAAAATTTCTGTTGTGAACTGAGTAGCTTCTTAGGTTTCCCTGAATTGCATTGCTATTTTACGTGCTCGCACAGATACGGGGGCGCCCTGAGCACTGCAGAGATGAAGTCGGATGAAGTGATTGAAAACATGTCGACTTCTTCATTCTATACGAGTAGCTACTTCCTAAGGCTCATCTGTCGTCTATACTTGTGTTCTTTTCCTAAGAAGCTTTTTTATGTAAGATCATTTTTCATATGCTCTGAATATTTATCCTTATAGTTATGATAATGAAGAGCCGTTTTCATATCTCCTGAGGTGAAGTGCTATTAAGTCTCCAGTGCCTTCACTGTTTATGCTGTCCATGAAAAAAAATTGCAAAACAAAGAAAATTAAAGTGAAGGTTCTTCAGATCGTAACTCTGAATTGAAATCATCTGGTGAGATGAGAACAAAATGGTGAAAAGGTGAAAAAACTGTTGTGAATAATAGTGGCAGCATTATAAAAGCATCTCTCTGTCTCTGTGTTCAAATTTACAATACAAACCGCCGCACCACCCGCTGTAGCCATAAAAAGGACGTGAAGAGCACCAAAAAATATTTACACTGTGGAGACAGCGAATAAAAAGAGGAGAATGGTCTCTCTCAGTGTGTGTGTGTGAGTGTGCTTGCATTTTACAAGAGTTAAGTCCGTAGATTGATGTATTGTTATTGTTAGCACTAATACATACGAGAGTGGTAGCAGTGGAATTATTACTGCAAGTGGAAGATGATATGCTTTAGCCTTTTCTTTTTTCTATGAGATAAGGTGGAACGTAGTGAGGTAGAGAGAGGTTATTTAGTTTGCATCACTTTTGATATACATTACAAAAGGTCAATATTCGCAATAAAATATTAAGTCACGCTAGGTCTACAACAATCAGATCCCAGTGTCTCTACAAGAGGAAAGCATGTTCCCGCCTAAGACATAGGCAGACAGAGGTCGATGAGAATGTCCATCACAATTTATAAAGCTCATATTATTTGCTTACGTACTACATACGTTTTAGAGCTAACTTAACTTTTATTATATAGTACCTTTTCCACAACTGTATCATTACCTCATTATTATTATTATTTTCCCTTTCACTCATCTCTTTCTACTCTGAAGTCAGTTTCATAAAAATATCGTTTTACACACATTCATACCTTACGTGCGCACAACTGCTCGTCGCTGCTGTTTTCGCTAAATTGGATTGACTTGACGTGATTACTCGAGACTTCTTTAGCAAAGGGCACACAGCAATAAAAAAAAAGTTAAACCAACAGACTACCTGGTAGTAAAGCAGTATATGTAATTTATTATACATATACGTACGTAGGGTCTAAATAGTAGAAGTGGAAGCAGGGCTCCTAGTAATTCTTCCATTTAACCAATGAACCCAACAACGGAAACCATATCCTATACAGTACCAATACCTTATGATGCTATGATTGCTATGTTTGTAAAAAGAAGAGCGTTTCTGAAAAAGTGGTACTATCACTATGCAGTACTTAATGGTTTGCATGAAAAGAGCAATTGCATTTTGTGATACGCTTATTGCAAAGTAAATCTACTCGCCCTGCCTAGTTCTTGACTTGACTGACGAGACTCACTCGCAGTCAGGTTTTCACTGGGAATTTGAATGGAAACATGTGTGTAAAACTCATATTCAATGTACCACTCACACTCACCTCACCTGAACTCACTCAAAAAGCAAGCATTTCAGTACAATTGAAAAAATTTCGCCAAGCAATTATTTTCCTCTCCCATTGTTGTTGGTAATCTAGACTGGGCCTTCTGCCCATATTTACGTTTATTGGTTACGTAATATAAAAGTTTATAAATTTATGCATATTTTCACATTTCATATAAATAAGCCTGAAATTGAACAAAGGACCTGTTATACAACTAATAAAAATTGGAGATGAGGAAAGCTAGATAGAAGCTCGACTGTAGGTAATTCACACTTAACGCGAAAATAAATTGTCTGAGAAACCTACATATAAATATGTATAGGTGTGTGTACATAACAGTTGCGAATGAATAATAGTAGGATTTGGTGCGAATTGTGTGAAGTGCATGCGAAACTGGAAACTTGATCGCTGATACTGGTAGTAGCTTTGACATTATCGTAACACCTTACGTGAGTGGCTGTGGAAATGTGTGTGTTTGTGTGGATGGGTGCACACTTGACTCTACGTGCCTTTTATTTCTCACAGAGAGTAAATGTTCCTACTTGGAAAGTGTTGCCTCTGTTTGGACAACTCACGTACGATATTTCTCGCTTTGTATGCTTCCTGAGTGCAATGTTGTCTGGCCGGGACTTGCTTTGTCTGTTTGCAGGAGTCAAGAAGTATGAAATACTACTGCATGCTTTAATGTGACTGGATGACATCTCTTCACTTTTTATTTACGTTTTCGTAAAGGACGTGCCTTTGATCTTCATCATAGCGTCATTAATAGGCTTTAGTGTTATTTATTGTAGAAATTCTGTAAAACGAGTCTTAAGGAGCAAGACCGTGTTCCATCATTTTTTACAATGCTAAAAGACAGGAAGCACTTCACAGAGAGACAGGAACAACATTTTTTCTATACAGTCCAACCGAACAAACCAAACAAAGTAAAAACATGCATGACTCACACATTCGTCGCAATCGCAATTTTATGCACATAGTTTTACTTTTTAAATATCTCTCTATCTCTGCCGTAGTACAGTCAGTCTGATCCTAAGTCACATGTAATACAATTGCATTGCATGTACATAAGCCACTTCAATTCAGTCAGTCGAGAGGATTCGCAGTCAATTCAAGTACACTCTCATCATCATCTCGGGTTGTTGTTCTGTGTCTGTTTGTACAGTGCAACAACACAGTGAGTTTTTGTCTGGTGTTGTGGTTGTGGACTTTGTGTATGCATCTTGTATTTAGAATTCATTTCAAGCAAATTTTATGGTTTCTCTGCATTATGTATTGCATTGTCCTCTGTTGTAGGGATTCGCGTTATTACATTAGAAAGAATATCATATCATAAATTCCACACCGACATGCGTTCACTATTGTATTCTTCCATTTTTTATGGTTTTATTTTATATCATAGTCAGGATGCGCATGATGAAATTCATAAAGACTGCAGAATAGATAAATACATATAAAGAAAGTGCCTATAGATGTAATCTTATATTTAGGTTAGTTAATTCGGATAAGATCTTTTCTATTTCTCCACCATAATACATGTAACATACAAGATTTTCATTTAGAGACAACATCAATGTACGAATTCGATTATATGATTATGTAGTTCACATCTTAAAAGTAAAACTATTTCGTGGAGACTATTTGTTGTGAACAAAATGTAAAGGTATTATGTATTTGTGTAAAAAAAAGTTTTGTAGTAACAACAACAACAATTGTGGTCAGAGTAAGTATACACAATACAAACTCATTACAAAGTGTGTGCGTAACAAAGATGAAAAAAGGGGAAGCATTGACCTAACCACTCTGGAACTATGGTCTGTAGTAGTAAAAGCTGAATTTGAAATGCCATGAGACCGAAAGTCTCAATCTACATTTTTCCCATGGGAGTCACTGATAAAGCGTTAAGAAGCGGATTATTAGTAAACTAATGCGTCCGTACTCTAACAAATAGGTTAATCTGTTAAGCGTGCAGTCAAAGGCACGTTATTAATTGTAAGTAGTGTGTAACCTGCTATGTGTGGTATGGGTGAATTTAATATTTTAACCGCGTTTGACTGTGAACACGAAGTTCAAGTAAAGAGGTAATTAACGCAACGATTTGTACCTTAGTAATCTATTTTGTACCTACGAACACCTGTGTGCGTAGTTTGCAGTTGCACATTCACATCACACTGACTCTTTGCATGGGTTTTGCTTGCTGCCGCGGAAATGAACTTGACTATCTTAAAGCTTAAAGTTTTAACCCCAATAAATCTACAAGAGAGTAATTTCTTGTCATTTTCTAAACAACCACATTTATTTCCCCCTCACTTTAATCTGGTGGCAGAGAGTTGATTTATTGCTACTGGACGTCTCATTTATAATCTCCCCTTCGCTTGATTAATGAAATTCATTAGTTTTCACTATGAACTTCGTTGTACAGTTTTCTACATATGTGAATTGTGTGGAATGTAATTCTTTTTCGATTTGCTATGAATTTTAGTAGCAATGAAACGAATATTTAAATTCTAGTTCACAGTATTGCTAACATTGGATTTTTATTTTGAATATCATTTGTACCATTGTTTTCAACAGTCAAGCACGCTTGTCTCATACAATTACCTTTAAATATAAGTAAGGTTCTGTCTCTGTCAGCAGGAAAGTAATTAACTAAAGCAATGCACAATTTACAAATGTGTGAAATCTATGTATTTATTTCTCTGTGCACGAGCACATTCTAAAATACTCATTGCAAAACTTATTATAATAATGAAAACATGCTGTTCTCGTTGGATTTCAATGAGACTGTGTGAGAAATAATTGCAGTGTCAAAAATGTTCCTCCTCCTACCTTTTGAGTTGTATGCAAAAATCAATTTCACGCTCTTTACCCCGTAAAGACCGTGAAAAATGCTTATCTTTTTTTAAAAGTGTTGTAGTAATTGTGTTGGCAAACTTGATTTCGCTCGATTGCAATTTGCATACAAAGTTTCTAGATAAGAATGCCGTGATGAATAAGAAATGAAGGGCAAAAGAATTTTGAAGTCAGTCTTAAGTGCTCTGTAAATTGAAAGTTCTGCAGGTATTCCCATTTTTGCATTTTTTATACGCTGGTAAGCAAAAGTGATACAATTAAGCTAACAATGATGAGTGTAAAAGTAAACACATTATCTGGGCCACAGGAGTGTAAACGTGCTTGCTAAACACGGTGTAAATGTGTCGCGTCACTAAAAGTAGAGGAAACTCCAACGATCATAAATATTTAATTCTGCTTTATATCTGTCTTACTGTAAGCATTATACTTATGCACGATACACGTACAAACATAATGCATGGCTTGAACTGAAGATTCCAATGTTCGTGTGCTTTCGCTTAGTGCGAACACATGTTGTATGTAATTGAAATACACAGCACATAATACTTGTCAGGAGACTTGTTCTCTAAGGAAATTGTATTTTTGCATGTGGCGTGGTGACGTTGACAGGATATCCTTTCACCTAGTTGATTTATTTCTTTCATTATCAGGTTTTTGAATTAGAGCTGTTTGTTATTGTTATTAGAATGCATACTTCTACTTTTATTCGAATAGCTTTATAACAACTTGCGATTATTTGAGAAAAGTGTACTACTAGTGGAAACGACACGCCGTTTTGTGCCCGCTTCCAGGAGCACAACACAACACGGCTTAACTGCAACACTACAGATAAACCATAAGCAAGACTTCAATGCTACTTTAATCTGTAAATGCCAAAGTAGACCACACTTTGTTGATATGTAAACTAGCGGAATCAGGAATTGTGCTGCAAATCTGCTTTACCGCAATCATATATCCCTTAATTGCGATATATTTGCTTCCCATTTAGCAAAAACATGTAGGTTAGTAAAAGTACGTCTAGAAACATAGAAACATTATCTTCTGTGAGTGCATAAATTATATTGTACACATATTCAGGTTGCCGTATCTAATGCTGTGTGCTAATCCTGCATTAGTAAAGAGACCACACCATGCTCACTCCCAACCAACGTTTGTTTCAGTGATAAATGGCACTAATCTCTAAACTGAAAGGAAGCCGCGTCGAGAAAACATTCCTGCCAGAAATGAGAACAAATGGATAAAACGAACAGAAATTCACGAAAAACAGTTGTTGCTTCTATGTCGTAAAGGGGTAGTAAAACTTTACTATAGTGAAAATATACACTTTCACTGCAAAACCGATAAAGAATTGTACGTCCTGATTTTTAAAGAGTTATCTTTCTTTTCTCTTATAAATTAATACCAGATTTATAGATACAACATCATTTGATCGTAAATGCTTGTCTACAGTGAATATGCACAGTGTGCGAAAAGATGATCTTCAGCAGAGACCTGTTATAATGTCTACGCCGTAGCGCTATGGATTATTTTACAAATCAAGATAAAATGAGTCGGAGAGTTGGATAGTGACTCTGACTCTACCCATACAAATGTAGGATAAGCCTTCTTTGGTGCATTTTATTTGCTCACGGTAATGCTAAGCAAATCATATTGACCTGCGTTGTATTATTGATGATTACAGCGTTTTAAATAAGTGTATAAAATGGACGTGCAAATGTACCAAGTAGTTATTTCAAAGTTTTGATACAAAGGAATTGCCTATATATATAGGCACAGACTAGCGCATTGCGCATTTGAACATTGAGTTGGACCAAAGTATGTAAGTACTTAAGTACCTACTGGCATTTTGGGGTTTGTGTTATTTGGCACACTAATAAATGTTTTATGGTTGGGAACATCTGGATTATTATGGGTGCAACTTGATGTCGTTTTGAAATATTAAGGTTAAAATATTGGTAACATAATGTCACACAATATTTGATTAGTTTAAGAAGTGCCTGTTGTTCTGCACAGAAAAAATCACCTCGATGTAAAAATTCACTGCCAAAAGCATTCATACATATATTACGTGTGCTCATATTTCCAAACCTACCTATGCATCTTTCACATTTAAAGTCTGAGTTCAATATTCGAACTGAGACTGCATAATAAGTTACTACTGCACACCGAAAAAACATCTCCACAGATCATCATCTAGCTCTCCTCAAATCGATATAGCGCTTTACAAAGCGAATATAAAAAATTTAAATGTATCCATCGAGAAGAATATTTCCGTATTCCATTCACATTCGGTTCGGTGGTTGAGTAGACATTTGAATGTGAATTGCTTTCACAACTTTCTTAGGCAAAGGAATTTCGGTTTCCGTAATCAAAAAACTTTTCGACTCCTGATCGAAAATTCAGGCAGCAAGTCAAAATTGGTGCATCCACCTTCCTCACTTTGAGCCGAGAATGTATCAAAGACTGAAGAAGGTTTCATCTTACCACCAACTTTGACAAATACCTAAAACTGGAAGTTATTTTTTAATTCACCAACTGGTCCATTTTATCTTTGGATCCCTGACCTCTGTATGTACAGCCATCCACCGTCTTTCATCCACCAACACCCACAAAAATACAACGATCTACGTGAGCCTAATGTATAATCCGCCAACATTTTTATACCCTGGGATTTCTCTCTTTATTTATTGAAGCTGCTAGGGTCCACTCAACACAGCCAACACACTTGGAAAGAGGAATTCCTCTTGTCTTTTAGGAAAATCAATATAAAAAAACTTAGGCAGAGAGCATAGATGCAAGCGCGGGTAAAAAAGAATAGCTCCGAAGCAAAAGTGAAATGCAGAACGATGCAATATCCAACTACTGTCTTACCGATAGAGAGCAAGTAGTCCTTTACTTCCTCCTTTCGTCTAACACGCCAGTTAATCCAACTTCCCCTCTATAAATTCTCTTCTGAGGTTTTCTCTCGCCCGTCGTCCTATGGACCCACTGCGGAAACGGGTAGTAAGTATTTCAACAGGATCGCTGGTGTGCTGCAACTTGAACAGAGTACAGAGTCGAGTGGGCGAAATATATTACAGCACAAATCATTCACTTTGGACTTGTATCTGGAATTTGGGCATGAGTCTTCTCTTATTCACACGCTTATTATTGTCTGTGTATGGAAATGGAGATATTCGCACATAATACAAACGGCGAAGAGTAAGCACCTCTGGAATTATATCCCACTTTTATCTACTATTCGGCTTAGCCTCCGAGCACCCGCAACCACCAGGTTGCATCTGTAATAGTCACCTCTAACTTAAATCTCCGCAGCTCTGCTTACAGGCTTGTTTTTGGTCCCGTCTTACTTTGTTATTGCAACACAGTGTCGTAGTATGCTGGCAGTGGAGCAAAATAAACCTCACTTGCAACGGCAACTCCAGAGAGAGAAGGATGTAAGTGCACAGTGACAACAATAACACTAGATTATGCCAGTAACCCCATGCAGACAGTGTCTACTGCATGTGCTATGTGCAATTCACTTCACACAAACAGACAGCCTTAACAGAGTACTCTCCATATATTCTCATGTCCAACAGACGACCAGTTCCTCTTTTCTAATGAAGGCAAACAGGGAGGCCGATCGTGCACATGTAATTTGATGGCAATGTATTGTATGTTTATTTTCCGCACCTGGGACACTAGAATACAAATTCCTCAATGTATTGCATGTAGTAGAACAGTAGTAGCCGTTGGAATTACTAATGGCCAAAATCAATACTTGCTATTGTATTTCATGCGGATTCAGTTACCGTTCAGTTTCTATTCAGATTTCTGTTGCTGACTGGAACGCAGAGTTTTTCCTTTAGCAGAAGCTAAGCTACTCGTTCATAATACCCTGGCCCCTGGCTCACAAGAATTCAATTGAAGCTATGATAATTACGGACGTTCCTAATGTCCTGCACTGGAATGGAGTCTGGAGGAGTCGTCTCCTTTATTGTCTCGTTATTTTGATGGGCCGCTGGCTTTTTTACGGGGAATAAAAGCCTATTTTTAGCAATAGGCAGAATTCCCTGTGGACTCTGCGGTATTTTGTTCAAGTGGAAATGCGAGCAATTGCATGCAGTAGTGGTTGAGATTATGCTCTCCTACTTTAGCTCGTAGACTGACTCGGCTGCAGTAAAGTGATGTGAAGCGAACACTTAGAGTGATTTAGAGTAACTAAAGGTAGAAGGTGTTTTGACTCAGCTGATATGCAGCTAGTAAATAGTAGTACTACTTGCTATGGTAGTTGGCTTTGGCCAAGCTGTCTTTCCTCCTCTTTCGTTGATGATAAGGAGTTTTTCTACCTTGTGGATTGTTGTACCCCATTCCTCGAGAGTCTCTATGTTCTGCTGCACAACGATAACGAAGATTCTCTCTGTCTTTTTTGCTTAACAGGTATTAAGTTTCACATCTTCGTTCTCTTACGTTGTTGCATCCCTCCTCTGATTGTGAATCTATGCAGTTGAGAGAGATGAGGATGAGATTTGAAGTTCATGAATACGAGCAGTAAATGCTTCTTAAATAGTAGTTCTCTCTCCATGTATATACTTGGACGCTTCAACATCACCAATTTGGCTACTAAATACAGATAGGATTCTTACACCGCTTTATCTTGGAACCGAGTTGATCTCTACGTACAAAACCAAAGGATTTGTCCGCAGGAACAATACTTTGATTCGCTTCTTTAGTATCATTCTATCTACAAACACCATCCACATTCCACTGTTCGTGTGAGAGGAATAAATATCTACACCCACATCTCTGCGCATTATAATTGAACTGGTTTTACTTTAATTTGGAATCAAAAATTGATCATAAATACTAATTTCCTTGTAAGCAAATTGTATATTAGTTGATGGTCTCCATCTACAAATCAATTTATGCTTGCATTATTTAATGAGCAACTCGCTTTATTGAACACACATTGCCGGTATTAATCCAATCGTGTTATAAATACATGCATTAAATAATACATTGTTGAGTTTGCGAGCTTAGCGTTGTTACGCAATAGCTCGTATATATTTTACTTCTCGGATTGGATGGAGTGAATACGGGTTGGCTTTGGAGGATACAGACTTGTGCATAAGTCATGCGAATTCTGCATGGTATATTTCAATTTCTTGCAAGCATCGGATTAACGTATGTTCTATGCGGTGGTGGTGAGCAGTTTGTACTACGATGAGGTTA